>PEGC01000120.1:0-22839 GCA_002921095.1 Cladosporium sp. SL-16
GCGGGCTGATCACACAAGCGGGCTGATCAAAACGCGCGCGCGACGCGTCTTCCACCTTCTTCTTCTCATCACACAACAATTTCTGGTTACGATGTCCTCTAATATAGAAGGACGAATTTCTCTAGCCCTCCAAGCGTTGACTAGTAATCGGCATCTTGGGACCCTAGAACACCAAGGACTCTACCTGAGATTAAGAGACAAAGTCAGCTTGTGGTGATAGAAAACCGCAAACGAAGGAGGTCGTCAGCCTCTTCAGCTGACAGGCCGTTCCAACAGCTATTGAGAGGCTTTGAGAGTGTGGTGCATGAAAAGGCACTTTTGATGGCTGAAGTGGCTGCCCTCCGAGTTGAGAATCAGCATCAAAAGCTGAAGAGGACACGCAAAAAGGGGTACATTCAACAGGGTGGTTCAATGACCGTAAAAGATGGCCAGGATAGCACTCAGAAACCTATGACTAGGGAGCAACCAAAGGATAATGATGAAAACATCGATCCTGTATTACTAGCTCGGCCGCCAAGATGTGCTCGCAGAATAGTAGGGCTCAGATGTAGCAAATGCGGTTCGAGTAAACATTCTGTTAGGTTCTGTAGCTCATTGTACAGTCATTCTCATCGCTACATCTTTCCCACTACTCATATAATTAATGGTCAAAGGTGGCCTTTTCGAAATCTTGATCTGCCCGCTTGTGTGATCAGCTCGCTTGTGGGGGTACGTTAGTCCGAGACATGTTGTGGTTTTAGGGTTAGGGTTCGGACAGGGTTGTAGGGAAGGGGGAACGAGGGTCACAACCTAGAAAAAAAAGAGTCCCATCCCTTGACTTTATGCCTTATATCTACTCGCATGGTGGACTAGCGATTCAAGACTGAAGCAGATTCTGCACTCTAGCGTTCAAAACAAAACGCCTTGTGGTCACTAGCAGAGCGAGTGGTCGGATCAGGCTGGCCCGATAGCCCGGCTTGGCGCGTCTTGAAGTGAAGGATTGGAGACCTTGGTGTGACTTCCGACAGCTGTGAGTCAGCGACAGGAAGAGTAGGACATCCTCCTCGAGTCACATAATAACTAGGAGTAATTTTACTGTGCAGGGTCGTGGATAGGGCTTTGAGGAAGGTTAAGGTTGGACGGGGGCTTCACGATTTCATCACGATATCAGACAGACTATACGCGGTATGCATTGCTATACCGGACGATGTACATCCAATGATTGACTGGTTCTCTTGGCAATATGTGAGGCTCTGGAATCGTTGAAGTGGAAATTTGAAACAAGTGTCCTCTCCATCCGAAAATTGAGCTCATCTACCAACGCCCGGTCGGACCTCGTACACCACTACCATTTCCATCCCCTCGTACACCATTACCATTTGCACCTTTGCACGGCTCGCCGGAAAAATCAAGTTTCCGAGCCCCCAAATGATCAATGATTGCGTGGCTTTTACCATGACAATACTGTAATTCAAACCCTTCCTCGGGATCATGCACATGCCGAGGCCGATGGTACCAGAACGAAAGTCGAGACTAAAAGATCGCAAGCCACAGCCCTCTTCTGCGATTTTCATTTTGCACGTCCTCATTCTCCCTTCTCGACAACAGAAGCTCAAGATTCCCCTCCTATACTCGCCTCCAATCGTCAACATGCTCGTCCTCGTCGCCGGTGTCACCGGAAACATGGGCCAAAAGCTGGTCACCAGTTTGACAACTCGAGGCCACCAGGCGCGTGGACTTGGGAGATCGGCTTCCAAACTGAGGCCTGAGATTCTAGCTTCGATAGAAAGCTTCGTGGAGTTTTCTGGCTTTGATGACGTGGCGGCGTTAGAAACTGCCTGCTCCGGCGTCGACGCAGTCATCTGTGCGTACGGAATGGATCCACGCATTCAACTCGAGGGTCAACTCCTCCTGCTACGCGCTGCGGAGCGAGCCGACGTTAAGATCTTTGTTGCTCAAAGCTGGAACCACGACTGGAGCGAGCTTGAGCTCGGACAACACGAGGCCTACGACGCCTACGTGTCTTTCCAACACCACGTGAAAATGACTTCAGACATTCGTCCGATCTATGTCTTTACCGGCATTTTTGCAGAGACACTCTTTTCAACGGATGGCCATGGCCATGTCGGCCCTGACATGCCCTTGTGCTGGAATCCAGTGGACAAGACTATGAATCTTTGGGGAACTGGCCAAGCTGTCTGGCCCTGGACAACTGAGCAAGATGCAGCCGAGTTCACCGCGGCAATTGTGCAGCACCAGGATGCATCCCGTGGTGGGTACTGGAACGTATGCTCCGGAGCAAACACCCTCATCGACATCGCGAAAGTGTACGAAAATGAGCGCCAAGTGACAGTGCCGCTGAAGTGGTGCGGTACTGTCAAAGAACTCCGGGCGAAAGCGCTCAAGTCAAGAGCCGAAGGGAGTTTGAGAGAATTCTGGCGTTACACTGGGTGGTTCTATCAGCTTCACGTTGTGATTGGAACAATGATCTTCGACAAGCTTGACAATGACAAGTTGGATGTCAAAACTACTTCCCTGTCCGAGTTCCTCGCGCAAAACCCCCAAATCTGATGTCGAAAACAACAAAAGCTTACCAAGTTTCTTCGACCAACGAACCTACGGCGGCATCGCGGTACAATTCGAATGATGGGGGAAGAACTGACAGTAATGTTGGGGAGAGCGGGAGCTCATTTAAGAGGACTTTAGACTAGGGAGGACACAAACCGTGAAGCGCAGTGTGGACATGATCATCAAAAATATCAAAATTAGAGAAGAGCAAGCGTCCGAGACGTGAACAACAAGCACGACGAGTCCAAGTGGTGAAACGCAAACGTCTACCAACGACCCGCCTGCCTTTCCTTTGCTGCAGTGAAGATTGTTGATCCCATGGCGGACATAACTGCTAACAACCACATATATTCGGACCTGGTCTTCCCCCAGGTTCCTCAATTCGTAGATAGGTTTCTGCAACAGATTCATCATGCCTCCTGGACCAACTGGGCGCTGCGTGCCAGGAATAAGTGTTCTAATGCCGTCTGGATTGATTCAGCTAGAGATACTGCTTTCACGAAGAGACGGTGAATTCCACCTTTGCTTGCGCATTTTCGCGGCGCTCCAATGTCCACTGCTTTCGCATGAGAATGTGTTGTGAATATGCCTCAGCTGTATGCAGAGGATTGTCATTGCCTTGAGAAGGATTGCTGCCGCCTGGTCTTAGGCATTGCTGCCTGATCAACACCGTCTATATAGAGGACAGTCTTTACCTTTATAGAAAGAACAACAATGCAGTCATCTTCATTGCGCATCTTTGCTCATATCACAACAGAATGTCTTTTGTACCCACTGAAGAGGTAGTGATGTGCCGAGTGGACTATCTCCTGTCCAGTTGCCGATATCGACATACCATCTCAAGAGATGGCTGCATCCATTGAGAAGTAGCGGATGTCGACATGGGCAAATTTCCGCGCACCGTCGCCTTGTGATGGTGCCATGAGCTCCAGTACAATAAAGCTCAATGTGTCCGCTCAGTAACAGCGAAGCATATTTCCATCTTCCAACTCATCTTCTTGCTGCACTGGTTATCTGCATAACAACTCATGCCGCTGCTGGCGTCTTGAGCCAAACGAGAAGGAACCTGCTGCGCGGCATCTGGGCAATCAAGCTTTTGGCGACGTCACCTGATATGGCTGTTGAAATTGATGGTTTTGTGTATTGTAGGAGGCTAAGTTGCAGTGTGAACTGCTGCACTACTTGTAGTAGCATGTGGGTCCGTGCCTGAGCATCCATGCATTCATGCATACTTCAACAATGGCATGCATACAGGAAACATATGAAAGCTCCGTCGGGACAACAGCTTAGTTGCGAGTGGTGAATCTCAGCAAAAGCAACGGCAGCCTGCCCGATAATCTGATGTGGAGAGTGGTAGTCGCCGCAGTCACCTCCGTAGCACTGTATGACTCAGAGATCTGGTCCCAGGCTCCGCAACAACCCACTTTTGGTTGGTGGGGTACCTTTTCACCTGCGAACTCCGCTCAGAACCTCGTTCGTAGCTCGAAGAGCTACTGTACGTCCTAGTCATATAACTTTTCTGTAGGTTAGCCGTAGTGAACCGTATCTATTCCTGTTTGCATCTACATCTACGTCCTGACGTCCGCCCGTGACATAATCTATCGATGATGTGCGTGCCGCAATCCTCAATACTATGGTTGCTGTCCATCACCGTTTCATTGCCTGTCCCTAGATAGTAAACCACATATCGATTTGATAAGGTCGAAAGTAGGTTCTTCAAGTCCGCCGTAGTGCAAAGTATATCGCATGTGTGTTTCCAGGCTGCCGATTACCGTCGCTGAACGCTAATGCACATGTATAAGCAAAGCACTGAACAGGGATTTGGAGGAGCACACACGCGCCTCCGCTCGGCTGAGACTTTGGGCTGTGCAGGCCGAAATTGCGCTGGGGTGGTCGTCTGATTCGCTAGGAGCTCGTCTCGCGGCGACCAAGGCCACCACGGCGTCTGCCGTTCTTGCGACGTCCCAGCGTTTTTGGCAAAGAGCATAGTACTCCACCAATCAGCCACGCTGCCTGACGGACGGCGACTTTCTGGTAGGTTTGGTGAACGAGGTACTTTATACGGTTGCTGGTACTTCTACAGCCGCATGGCATTTGTCAAAGTATGTCTGACGCACACCCGGTCTAAGCTGGCCCTTTCATCATTTGGGATCATCTGCCGTGGCTGCACGGTACATGATTTAAGCTTTCCTGTCGCAATCATACCTCGGAGGTGGACCAAACCATACAGTCTGGGTAACTTTCGCCAGTTTTCAACTGATCTTCCAGGGCATTGGCAATAACTCAGGATCACTGCCATCCTCACTGCGATGCATGCCGTTCAGGACCGGACGGAAGAGAAAGAGCTGCTGAAATTGAAGATCATAGAGACGCGCATACAGTCGCGCGTCTCGAGAGACGTGGAGTCGCTTAGTGCAATGGAGAACCTTGCCACAACATACACAAAGCAGGAGCGATGGACCGATACAGAGGTGCTAGAAAAGAAGACTCTGGAGTCACTGCTACAGCTGTACGGTGAAGGCCATGAGGACACGATCACCGCAACAGAGAATCTTGCTGCAACGCACGTCGGTCAGGAGCAATGGGCCGATGCAGAAGTGCTACAAAGGAGGATTCTGGACTCATTGCTGCACCTGCACGGTGAATGTCACGAGGACACGATCACTGCAATGGAGAATCTTGCCGCGACACATGTCAGCCAGGAGCGTTGGTCCGAAACAGAGGCTCTGGAAGCAACGATAGTGAGGGCACGCATAGCGGTCTTTGGTGAGGGTCATGAAGGTACCTTCGTCGCCATGGACAACCTTGCTGCGACCTATGCTATATGCAAACGATGGTCAGAGGAAGAGACGGTGAAAGAGAAGATAATCGAGGCGCAATCAACGTGGCAGGGCGAAGGCAATCCTGATACTATTGCCGCTATGGAAAGTCTTGCTCGAACATATTGGAATAAAGCTTGCTGGGAGAAGGCTGAATCATTGTTCTGCAGAGTGGTACGAGCGACATCGCTAATGTTAGGCGAGCGTCATAACAAGACGGCGACAGCGAAAGCTCAGCTAGCCGCAGTGTACTGTAATCAAGGGCGATGATGGGATGAAGCAGAGAAGCTTGAGTTGCAAGTCGTGGAAGTCAGGTCAAGCATACTGGGCGATAAGCATCCTTCCACCATGGTTGCCATGGCCAACATGGCTTCAACCTATCGCAAGCAGGGGCGTGCACGAGATGCGAAAGGGCTCTGGGTTAGAATCAAGCTGATAAAGTCAATATCACGTAACTTGGCCGAAAAGTAGCATCGTTACCAGTGCGCGATTGGCTGACCTGAAGAATTATCATGAAGATGAGTAGTCATCACGATGGCGACAATGCGCAAGATAGCCTTGACGACGCATGCGTAAGCAACCTGCGACTTGTTCCAGTAGGTTACGCATGGTGCTTCGCGACTCGAATCGCCAGGTCGATGAAAAAGAATTGTGCCGTAGAGCAGGTCGTACCAATCCAAGCCAAGCGCCATGTCGCTATCTGAGTATGTGCAAGGCCAATTCTATTGCAGGTGATGTGTTACTGCTAAAAAAATTGTTCCATTCGCCACAACTACATTCACCGCTATTATCCTCTCATGTGCTACATGCCGTCGCCGCTTCGATACAAAGTACAAACGTGCGTCGAGGTAGGCAATTCACCACATCCGCAAGTCGTACCCCAGCCACCGGGAGTAAGTCTTCGGTGAGCTCTAGCGCTTCGATCTGTGCTGCTTCAGTCCTTGTACCTGACACACACGCCTTTTGCGCTCCACCTTTGCGCTTTCGTCCCCGCCTGGTCTTGACAGCTTTTTTAGCCTTCCTTTTCATCCGCTTTGCCCTTGCAGATGGTGACGTGGAGCTTTACGGCTTTCAAGAGCCACATATCTAGTGTCAAGATAGCGCCCAGCGCTTCCACGAGCTCGATCGACCACTATCATTAGCCCTACCACTGTCGGTACGATACATTTACAGTACCTCTCAATCCCACACATACGCTGCGGAGATGGGCAAAGGCAGACCAGGTAACACGGGCTCAAGTAGGATGTTTCTTACAATTTACAAGGCTATCTATCGGTTTTGTCAATTTCTGGTGGCCTCGTAGGACTAGGACTAGGCATTTCGGTGAACCGGAGCTACACTAAAACTCGGCCGGTTTGGGCTCAGACGCTCTCGCAAAGGTGTTTTTGGGTAGGGCTGGAAGGAGGGTGGTGATTGGCGGTAGATCTATGTTGGAGCTAGTTGGAGCTAGTGAGTTCGCAGATGCTCGTCCCGTGGCGGCAAGCACCGGAGCGGGAGCGGATGAGCCCGCTGAGATAAGATCTACGTAGTGCTCTAGATCAAACCCCTAACCCTAAAAGCTCCTAAAATCCCCTAAAATCCCTAAAACCCTAAGTCTTGTCCCCCCCTACCCGCTAGCGGCTGCCTGCAGATCACGCGTGACTCGTCTTCGCTTACTGCTCTTCCTTCCTGACATTTCTCCCCTCGTCCTCTCCACCTCTGTCTCACCGATGAACGCTGATGTTATCCTGCTACCCTGCTGCCCTTCCCGGGGTATGCAAGCGTTACGACACCGTCTTCCTGTATACATTTACATTGCCTTCGCGGCGACCGACTTTCCTGCCGCGCTTATTCTCCGCACCCTGCACGCTACCATCCTCCACGCCACTGTTCTGCACGCCAATGCAAGCTGCAAATCCCTCTACCAATCTGTTTCCGGTGCCTTCATCCCCTGCCCACTCATTTCGCCCACGTAGCCCCCGCACTAACGGCCGTTCGCATGTTATCCCCCCCTTCCCACGCTTGCTTAAGCAATACTTCCTCATGCTTACTTAAGCTTTCTCATGTTTGCTTCTACTTTCCGATGTCCTCGACCCGAGCCTTCTACTAACCACCGAAATTGGCTTGTATCCCTTTGTGTTACTACTCGCCGATCTTGGTGACTAGTAAACTCTCGGCTTTCATCACGAGGAACAAAGGCTGACTATAGGGATTTGCCGCTAGTATACTATCAATTTTGAATTGAGCTTTCTTCGTAAGGGTCTCTACGCGGCCTAATCTTCTTTATACTTTGCCCACTCCTTTACCTTTGCTTTCACCTCTGGCTCCAGCCCGCTCTCAGCCTCTCACCTGACTTCTGGATTATATTCTACGAGCGACGTCGAAACCGGTCTTGGAAATTTGACTCTGAGACACCTTCCGTCCCCACTCGTCTCGGATCAGCCTCAACCATCCGTGCACCTTCCCTCTCGCTTCTCTATTCGCTTGATATGTTCTTGCGCTACCGCTTGCACCCGTTTTGACATATTCTAGCCTTTTTGCCACCATACGACCTGTCGTTACTCCGCTCCCTTCCGTGTGCACTTCTCGAACTTTCGTTACTAATCCTCCGAAGCCAAACTTTGTTTGCCCTTGCTCTTCACTTAATATCGAACACACCTCTTGTTCCACTTACACGCTTAGGAAGACACATCCGGCAAATGACACATAATCTAAGATCTCATACTCTAATATCTGAAGGATCATCTCCTACCTTAGGCGACTCCTTTTCGCGTCGGTATGTCCGACCCTGTATCATCGCGCTAACCCTAACTCATACTCGCTGGCTAATGCTAACTTACAAGTTGCTCACGCAGCAAAACTCTAAAACATCTCTGTGGTTTCGCATACAATCTGGCTGTGCAAGTAGTCCTCAAGAAGATCACGTAGATCTTTACGCTTGATAAAGAGCGTTGAATATCTTCTATGTATCTATCGACCAGTTCGAACTGTAGGACGTAGCTGTATATGACGGTGGAACACAAGTGACAGGTTGCAACCCCGTACTTTGTAACAGCCACTTGTTCTAACCCTCGTAGCCTCTTACCCTTATAGCCGCTGCACTAACGGCTGTCTGCATAAAACAACCAATCCCCACCGAGCGACCTGTATTTTCATCTCTTCGTTCCCATTCGCCGAAATCCCATCTATCCTAACGCTTGTCTGCATTTCCAGCGGAGCACGCGCCGATCTTAAGCTTCTTCCCTCTCAACGCTCTCGCTGCCGACGCTGCCGCCAGCAATCTTCCTGATATTTACACTTCTCGGTCCGAACCTCCTTCTGACCACCTATCTCGCCGAAGCATTCCACCTCAATATTCTGCTTCGCACTCTTCTCCGTTTCACTTCTTCTTCTACAGGTTGAATCATACTGAACATGATGATCCGACCATACTGCTCCACTCCTTGACTCTTCTCTCGTAACACGTGATGGGGCCAAATGACCGTTTTGCAAGCAGGCTCTTCGAATATTTCCCGATTCCTCCCGATTCCTCCCGGTTTTCTACTGACCCTAATTCATAAGGACAGCGAAAGTTTAGATTATCACCAAAGATGGCAGCGAAAGTCTTGTCCGTCCCTAAGGACAGTAAACGTCGTGTCTCTGTCCTTAGGGACAGCGAGAGTCGTGTCCGTCCTCAGGGATAGCACAGGAAAGTGTTTTCCATAGGGACAGCAGAGAAAGGTGTCTGTCCATGACCCTACGGCTTATGTCCAATTCGCGGTCGCTACTTCGTACGAGACAGGAATCGCGTTCGCATGTTTCAGAACGCGTATGGGAATATGGCATTGTCTTAATGGTGGAAGTGATACTGGTAGTGATCTCAACACCTCGAAAGCTGGATTGGTAGGAAGCTGCTCGAGGAATGGCTACATAGTGAGTCAGCTAAGGAGACTACGTCGGCCGGGAAAACACGCACAACAAATCCTGTAATCAGGATATTGCAGGCCTCGCCTGTGGGTGAAAAGTTTATCATTCCAATCGGTTGGAAGTCATTCCTGGTTTAGTCTGCTATGACCGTCGTCTGGTTGGTAGGCGTAGAGAAACAAACGAGACGCTCGACATCCGTATCCTATTAAATGAATCGTTATTTCATCTAACTTGTCTTGTGCAGCCAGCAGTGACTTGTACAGTCGGCCGTACAAGACACGAGATTCTACCTTCCGGTGCCACGTCCGATTTTCCGGGGCCATGTCCGACTTTCCGGAGCCATGTCCGACTCGATACTAATCGATTCGATACAAGGATGGTCCCTTCGGCTATCCGGCCTATCGCATCAGAGAAACCATTTTATAAATATGGGGCTTTACTAGCGCCATAATAAAATCGTTCCCCGGAAATGCTGCGGAGTAGTGAATAGTTATATAGCTTAGCATTGCGCACGTCATAGGCTCCAGAAATTAGCATCATATATATGCATGAGGCTTAATGTTGAGATTACCGCCAAGCCAGCACCGCCGTCTTCGCTGTCCATTCTCCTATTTCTAGACATTACATCCATCCACTAATTGTAACTGCTCTCACAAATCGATACAGTCCTACCTCGTACAGCCACCGACAAAGTACTCATGTACATCGAAGCGGCATTTTCGAGTTTTCCATTATTTGACAACCACCATACCGTCTGAGAGGAGAGGTGTTCTGTTAACGACTACGGTGCTGCCGACGATGGGAGGGCAATCTAACGAACCGCCAGTAGCCTGGTCTTATATCAATCACGAGGCACGTTTAATACCGGTAAGACGAGATTGCGTAGAGAGAGCGGCTACACCTAGGATCTTTTCGTCAGCAGTTCGGACAACACTAATTGAGGTGATAGGATACCGGATCTGAAACCAGCCAAAACTTGCGGTCTGATATCGCACTAGTCCTTCGCTTGGATGGAGTTGAAGAGAGAGACCTCGAAGCTCTTTTATATCGGCAACAAGACGTAAACTCGTCACACGAATCACTGTTGCATACTATGTGCTCTGCAGATGCAGGCTCCGCCGCAAAAATACTCGACCGTTTGAGATCTGGTGCATACGACGAAGCGCTCGGGTTCAAGAGTTCTTTAGCTCCTAAGGATGGCGCCGATAGAAAGGTATATCCTTGGTTGGAGGAATCGTGATTGTTCTGGCTATGAAGTAGTAAGACCAGATGCTTTCTACCCGGGACGGGGTCTCGGCACGTACATAATTGTCTATTTTAATCAAAGGGAAGAGAATCGCGCATTGAGAGTTTGATTCGAGCAGGATTCAATTGGTCACTCTTGATGACAAGAACGGTCAAGCGTCTCATGTTTGTAAGGTACTGCTGGCTCTCGACTTTCCTTTACCATCGCCCGAAGGCCGTAGGCGTGGCGGTGAACAGTAGCGCGGGGGACTCCGCTGTGAACTGCGAAAGCACAAACAATCCCGGGACACCGGTCAGAAGGCCGTGCGCTATAATTTGGTAACTTTGTCCATCTTGATAGCGTCTTCATAACATATGCGTCCGTCAGGGTTCAAAAAGCAGAGCGACGATTGGTTTTGGGAATATCGCCGCTAGTGCCTGACCTGAAGTCGCCTCATAGGGTTAGATCTAGCGCATTCTAGAAGCGCTATCAAGTCCGCTGGGGGGGTCCTACCAGCGTAGAAAGCTTATATATGTCGCACATACTGTACAGTATCGTGCCACATGCATGTCCCCATGCTGCAACGAGATCTCGAACTCACCTCGGCCAAGTCGCCCATCTCGCGAACGCGACTTTTGCGCTCAGGTGAGGAAAGCTGGGCCCACAACGGAAAGTAGTTGTGCCGCTTGGTCAAGCAAGAAGCAGCTAGGGACATGTGCGCTGTTGACTGCTGCGACATGCCGGTGTTGAAGGATCTGAGTGGAAACCGGCTCTGTCATCTTGTCTTCACAGCCTATCCAGAACACATTGGAGTATCGAGCAGTAGAGCTCAAGCTGATGCCATCCTCCTCACCGCCAGTCATAGGACCTCGCTGGTGAGCAGGATCTGAGCCTCCGATCTTTGTCGCCGGATGTGACTTGGGGTCAAGAGTATTAGGCGTCACCAAAAGGCTGCGTACGACCTGCGGACAGTCCAGTGGGATCTCGAAAGTAATTCCAGTGTTGGCATTACAGTCAAGACAGTGTTTTCTGGTGAATCTTAGCTGATCTCGATCGACTCCTGTGTACTTCGCAGCGATAGTCGAATCGATGCTATCCGGCCTCCTGCCTTCCAAGGATAGCGCGTGCGATTCGAGATGCTCTAGAGCCTGTGATCAACTCAGTCATCAACGAGTAGCTGTAGAGTCCCTGGAGACTGACAGTTACATGGAACGCGACCTCGTGAGGAACACAAACTGTGATGCGGCCCGATGGGTGTAGACGGCTTGCTGGCGCTCTGCGGAATACTATGCCAGTCACGGCATCTCGTCGAAACCACGGCTTGCCCACGCGCTTCCAGTCCGTACTTCCAGAAACTATCGCGACGATTCCTTGCTCTTTTCGGCCATCGTATAACTCTCTTGTCCTTGGGAAACGTCTTGAGAATTTCTGTTTCAGCTGGCGGTCGCCTGACTTCAAAGATGCGGCAGTGCATGGGCTAATGGCAGCCGCTGTCATAGGTGGTGCGACTTGGAACATACGTTGAGAACACAAGTGATGATCGACTGTGTACTATGTGATCTCGACACTGTCGCATCCTTGAGAGGTGAGCAAGTTGGAAAAGGGTGGAGGAGGAGGAGGAGGAGGAGGAATTTATTCCGCCCGGCGCTAGAAGCTTTGGACAGTCCGTGCACACGGACAGTCAATGCACGAATCGCGCATTGTGATGACTTCGGGATTTTTTGTTCTAACTCCGCCAACTCAACTCGGATTCGCTCGAAACTTTGATCAAAGGCTCTCCGATACATCTAGAATCACTTCTCATATTATCAGTCCAACAAGTGCGCTGGTACACGAATGGGTCTCCCCGACCTCGATCGGAGCTGTTCTTCTCCCTGTGGCACACTTGTATCTTGCTCTGCGAGTACGGGCTCTACGAGCGCCTGTTGCTTCTTTGGTCTTCCCCTTCGCCTCTTCTTCTGAGTCTTCAGTTCTGTTTCAGCCAGTTTTTGCGCCTTTTTAGCTGCTCTATCTGCTTCCCTTTGAGCCGTCTGTAATGCCCGAGCTGCCTTACGGGCAGCTTGGGCTATGGCTCTGGCATTACGCCTCTTCTGAACCTCCTGCCCCTTCCTTACTTTCGCAAGGGCCTTCTCTTGGGCTCTCTGCTCTTTGTCCTCTCGCTCTCGCTCTTTTTCCTGCTCCCTGCGGTCTTGAAGCTCTAGAGCAGCTTTCACCTTGCCAGGGCTGAACAGCATCGAGCCAGAGCCCTCTTCGGCTCTGAACTGCTCAATCAGCTTCTTGCCACGCTTCCTCTTCGTCCTCTCGTGCCTCAACGCCTGTAATGCCCGCTGCCTCCCAGCTTTCTCAAGGGTTGCTTCCGCCCTACTCTTCTGAAGATCGTCACTGAGCCTCTTGATGACTTTCTTCGTCTTGCTGTCCACTATCTTGTTCACGAACGTTCTTAGCCTTCTCATCCCAGAAGGCGAGTCCAAGTAAGCAGAAGGACTGCTTGAGAGCCTCTTACTCGGTCCTCTTGGCAATGGCTCCTTGTGGTTGGATGGTCTAAGCTTGTCAAGTACAATGGCGGGATCGAAGGGGAACAGGCCAGCCCTGCTCCAGCTGGAAGCTATGTTCTTATCTGTAAAGGCCGCGCGCCACGCTGGATAGAAGCATTTGAAGAAATCTCTCTTCGTCATCCGCGTCTGGCCTTCCGAGAGCCTGGTCTGCCGTTCTAGAAGCTGGCTGTAGTACGTGGCGAGAGGAGCAAAACAGCCGACATCCAGAGGCTGTAACCTATGTGTAGAGTGAGGAGGGTACACAGCTACCAGGATCTTGTGCGATTGAGCCCATTCGAGGAACTTCAGCGTGACGTGAGAGCCGTGGCCGTCGACAAATAATAGTCTCCATTGCCTCCTGGCTTTATCCCGAGTTTTCTTGTCGAAGAACTTTCCGAGCGAATTGAAACCAATCTCATCAGAGGTCCAGCCGCTGGCGGAAGAGGTAAACCAAGCGTCATGTTCGTGGGAGTCGAAGTCTTGCACCCAAGAGTCTCGGATCGAGCCCGATGTACTTTTGTAGATCACGAGAGGAGACAAAGCCGTCCCGTCGCCACAGATCGTGGCCACGACCGTGATCCACTCCCTGGATCCATCTTGACCAGCCCCCAGAAGCTTCCCAGAGGTCTTAAGGCGCTTCGGGAAGATTCGTTTGGCCTTGGTGATCCTTCCGAGAAGAAAGCCCTTCTCATCCATGTTGTACGTGTTCTCTGGCAGAATCTGGTATTCGTCCATTTGCTTGCCGACGGTAGAGAAGTATCGCTCATAAGAAACCATAGAGTCAGCTTGGTGCCTCTCCAGATCCAGGCTGTTGAGATATCGGGAGTCTACTCCACCCTTGTGTCTTTGGACGAAACGCGAACACCACTTCCCCCCGGGAGCCCTACCTGCAAGACGAGACGCGATCTCGACCACGATTCTGGTGTAGGTGGAAGACATCGATCACAAAGCTGCCTCATGTGCTGTATAAGCTGTTGTTCCTGCTGGTTGTTGAGAAATCTCTTGTCTTCGGCTGCTTGGGCCCGGGTGGTAGTGGCACCCTTCCATCTTCTGCTGAGAGTCGTACGCTCGACCCCATGCTTTCTAGCAATAGCAGCTATACAAGGCGACTCTCACGAGTTCGACTCTGCAAGTGCTGCATCCATTGCTACGATATTGGAGGTGTAATGAGCAGTTGAACGCGTTTTGTGCATGACGCGCGACGCGTGCATTGACCGTCCGTGTGCACGGACTGTCCAAAGCTTCTAAGCACCTAGAGGGCTTCCCTGGTCAGTGCAAATTCGCACTTGATGCACGCTTCTCAAACGCTGTCAACTTGATCTTCTCAGCCATACATTACAACCCACATGCAATTTTGCGCCACGAAATCAGATTATAGTACTATGAAGCTCTCCTAGCAAACGACTGTGTAATCAGATATCATCGAGGTATGCGCGTTTCTTGATAATTCGACCTGATCTTGGCATAAGATGCTTTGGGGCATCCTGAGGTTCTGGCTCTATTGTAGCCACCATATGCTTCCTAGGCTCCTTCTGAAACTTTCGCCTCTTCCTAGGTCTACTGTTTGACGCCTTAGACTCTGTTTCAAGCCGCTTCTGGGCCGCCCTGGCCTCTCTTTGTTGCTGCCTTTTAGCCTTCTGAAGAGCCTCTCCAACCTTCTTTGCTGCAGCCCTTGCCGCTCTGTCCTCGCGCCTCTGCCGAACCTCCGCTTCTTTCTGAGCCGTCCGAGTGGCTCTATCTCGAGCTCTCAGCAGTTTGTTTTGAGACTCCAGCTCCTTCGCCTCATCCTTAGCCGCTTGAAGCGCTTTGGCTCTGTTGATCTTAAAAGGGCTGAAGAACAAGGCGCCGAGGTCTTCCTCGGCTCTGATATCTTCAGTGAAGGGTCTACCACGCTTCCTCTTCTTCTGCTGGCTGTCGATAGTCTTAACAAAGCCCTGTTCGCGCTCCCTCGTGAGTATGAGCTCTGTGGCAAAGGTCAAACAAGCATTCCCAAGCTTATCAACCAGTCTCTGGGACTGCGCGTTACCAAGAGCCACTCCTTCACTCACAACCCTTCTGATAGTTCTCATGGCTGATGGTGAGTCCAAACAGCAACTTGAGTGACTGTCAGACGGTGCTTGATCGGTGAAGACATCCTTGTCGCCCGCTTCTCCTTTCTTGAAGATCTTGAGCACTTGCTCTGGATCAAAAGGCTCCAAGCCAGTTTTCTGCCATCCAGACTTGATGTTGTCCTCCGTAAAGGCTCTGTCATAGGCCGAATAGAAGTTTTTGAAGAAGTCTCGCTTAGTAAGTGCTGTGAGACCTTGCGACAGTATGGTGTGGTGATCTAGTTGCTGACTGTAGTAGGTCGCCAGAGGTCCGAATACGCTCACATCCAGTGGCTGCAACCTATGCGTAGAGTGAGGAGGGAATATGGCTACTAGTATCTTGTTGCTCCGACACCAATCCAGGAATCTGAGAGTGCAGTGGGAACCATGTCCGTTAAGAATGAGCAGCCTCCAGTCCCTCTTCGCCTTGTCAACGGTCTGAGTGTCGAACAAGCTCTGTAGCCAGCGCAGACCAAGTTCATCGCTGGTCCAGCCATTGGGTGAGCTTGCAAACCAGCAAGGATGCTCTTTCGCGTCATAGTCCTGGAGCCAGGTGTCCTGCAGGTCACCGCTGACGGCCTTGTAGATTAGAGTCGGTGGCAGTGAGGTACCATCTGCACAAACGGTGGCTATAAGGGTTATCCACTCCCTAGACCCATCTTGGCCAGCGCCTAGGAGCTTCTGTTGCTTCATCAAGGCTTTAGGGAAGATAATCTGGATCTTTTGCAGGTGGCCTATAAGAAAACCTTTCTCATCCATATTATAGCAGTTCCGAGGCTGTATGCCGTATTGATCTATCTTCCGCTTCAGAATATTAAAATAGTGCCTGAAAGAATTCTCGGACTCAGCCTTGTGTCTCTCGAGATCGAGGGTGTCGAGGTATCTGCAGTCAAGGACGGACTGATGTCTACGCCTAAAGCCTGCAGAACAGTTCTTGCCGGGCTCTGAACCACATATCAGGGAGGCCCATGTGCGCACCATTGCTGGTGTAGGAGGCAAACACCACTCGCAAAGCCTCTGTATTTGCTTAACAAGCTCTTACTCTTGCTTGTTGGTGAGTAACCTCCGCCCTTCGATACGCCTGGCCACTGAGCCGGTCTTACCGCGGAACCGCTTGCTGAGGGTTGACCGGTTGACATTGAAGCTCTCAGCTACTGCTGCTATGTTACGATCATCAGAGGAACGTAAGAACGCGATCGCATCCTCGATTGACCCCATGGTTGTTGGATTATCGCGCGAAGAAGCGGTTTTGTTGACGCGCGTGAAAGCGTGCATCTAGCGGGGATGTGCACTGACCAGGGAAGCCCTCTACGGGTAGCTGCGGGAATGACGAAAAGCCCCTAACGTAATTTACCCCCCACCGACGCAGCCCCGCTGAACGACGCACTTCGCGCGCGAACATGAGAAGACTTTTTTGACATGAATGAAACCACTCAAAACGATGTTATCGGTGTTGGGGGAGGTGGTGGCGGATGTGGGGAAGGTGTTGGAGCTCGAAGCTCGACGCCTGCTGTCGCCGCCGGCTTCGCCGCTGATGCGGGGTCGGAGGGCGGAGGGGGTGCGGAGTGGCAAATGGTGACGAGAGGGAAGGCGAGGGCGGGAGGAGCGAAGAGAACGACGATGAGGGTCAGATCGAGTGTGGCGGAGGACGGCGGGGCCTCGCAGCAGGCTGCGCCCGGCTTTGAGGCCGCGTCGACTGCGGCGCGTAAGAGAAAGGCCGAGGACAGCGTCAACGACAAGCTTGCAGCGATGGCAGAGACTATCGCACAGCTGGTGGCAGCTCAAAGGCAAACGGCGGAGAGCCAGAAGGCGTTTCTTGATAGCAACAAGGCCATTCTGGACCGCAACAAGGCCCTGCTGGAAAGCAATCAAGCGATGATGGCGACAATCAAGGCACAAGGTGAAGAAATCAAGGCGTTAAAGGCATTACTGCAAGGCAGCCCGAAGCTTGGCACATACAGCGAGGTGACTGCAAACAGTGCCGTGCCCATGAGCTCGCAGACTTCCCAGACCAGGTCTGCATCGGCAGGCAGCTCGCAAGTCCGCAAGGAAAAGCCACAGGTCCAAGACGAGCGAGCAGTCTCTGTCGACATGGGCAGATTCAAGGGTGCAAAGAACAACTACAACGGCATCAGAGACGGTCTACGTGAGGGACTCAAAGTCAATAAGGTCACCGAGAAGCTGACGATCAAATGTGTACGGCCTGGCCCGGGCGACAGGATCGATGTAGTGTTCTCTGACAAGGACGAGGCCAACAAGGCAAAGCAGCACACCCGCTGGTTGACGTCGAGTTTAAGCGGCGCTCGCGTCAAAGGTGAGCAATGGTACCCCGTGAAGTTCGACAGCGTCGTGAAGCAGTGTGTACTGGACCAGGATGTAAACGACGGCAAGACGCTTAACAAGGACTTTGCGAAAGACTTCAAGACAGATAACTGCTGCGAGACGGCAGAGTGTACGGTAATGAAAGCCACGTGGCTCAGCAAAGTCGACACGAAGAAGAAGGTAGGATCGATGGTGGTCTGGCTCAAGAACAAAGTCGATGCAGAGTACCTGCTGCGGACGGGCACAGCTATGTTCGGCGCGACCGATGCATTTTGCTCACCTTTCATTGTCAGGGACAACAGCGGCCCGTGCTACCACTGCAACAGGTACGGCCACAAGCAGGCATCCTGCACCAGTTACGTCAGATGTGCTATCTGCTCGAAGGGTCACCGTCGAGACGAATGCACGAACAAAGACAACCCGAAGTGCCCAGCGTGTGGCGACGCTCACACGGTGTTCGACTGGGCGTGCAAGCTGCACCCGCAGCACTACCGGCACGTTGGACAGCAGAAGTCCAGGACAAGACAGGAGCAGCGCGGTGCTGTCATGGACATCGATGTGGGCAGCAGTTGTGACACATCGAGTGCCAGTGGTGGGGCGCACGTTGCCAGTACAGCGAACACGTCGAGCACACCCAGCACCACTTCATGCTAGGAGAATTCAAGGTGTTACACGTGAATATTGGCAAGAGGCGAACGGCTCACTGGAGTTTGTTTTGCGACGAGAGCTTGGCAGATTTTGACGCTCTCTCAGTGGTTGAACCGTACATCTACGAAGATCCTGATACTGGCGAACCGGCGTTTCCAGTTGAGCGGAACTGGCAGTTGGTCAGGCCAAGTTCGAAACAAGAAGGAGAAGCACGGTATGCATACCGGGCTACCATATGGGTGAATACATGTGCTCAGTGATTATGAATCGGACTGCATCGTTATTGCGACAAGGGTCAATAGATGAATGAAGCTAGTGCGGTGATGATGATGATTCTCATTCAGGCTATGCACGGAGACCGTATGAGCCGTCCCTGATCGCTGCCTAACATTACAATGAACAACGCCTTAGCACTCATGACCCGAGAGATTAGCCAACACCTCACCCGACCCTCATGTCCGAAGAACGAGACAGTCTGCCAGTCTGGTAAAGAAAACGGATGGAAGCTTTGACGACCTTCAGATCCGGCTTCCAACTTTCGCGTGGGCCGTCAACCAACTTGCCCGTCCTGACGTCCTTACGACCGCTCCATCCTCCCAGTAAGTACGAAGCGTCTCCCCACCTGTCGCCTGCTGCTTCCCGCAACGCTTTGCGAGCTTCAGCATACCGTTCGCAGCGCAGCAGCACGTGTAGCACTGTCTCATCGCCGCGTCCGCACTCGCACGCCGGACTATCTGCGAGCTTCTTCCTGAAGAGACAGGCGTTCAGCCCATAGTGCTCCGTCCGAGCCTGCACCAGGATGGACGCCTCGTCAGAAGACAGCGCTCCGTACAAGTTGAGCGTGTGCTTGCCCGACCAGGCCCTGTCCATCTTCCACGTGTAGTATTTCACGCAGACATCGTCCTCATTAGTATGCAGGTTTCTAGCCCGCTCTGCTCTGACTAGGCGCAATACGCCCGAAAGCTCGCGTACCCTCTCGGCCGGGGCGGCTGTGAGTTTGCTGCCGTTGTCGATGACGGCTCTTACAGCCTGTTTTGCTTCGGCAACTCCGCGGATACCTTTGTCGCTAGGGACCAGGAAGACTGTCACTCGATGACCGACGCTCTCCATCTCGAGGACAGCGTCAGCGATCTTGTGCACCACTTCTCTCCCGCACTTCACCTTCTGGCCTTTCTCGATGGCCGAAAGTGCCTCTCTACTTGTCGTCGCTACGTAGACGTGCGCCGTCTTGCGCAACGTGTCTCTTGCATGTTCGATCGCGTATCGCACGGCGGTCAGCTCGGCACTGACTGGTGAGAATGTCGAGGTTTCCCCTATCGCTTGCTGCTTCACCGTGCTGGTCGTCATCCGGTACTTAATGATCGCCGCAGCGCCGTATTGTCCGTCCTGCGTCGTCGCAGCCGCGTAGTACAGGTAGGCACCCCGAAAGCGAAGGGAGCGACAGAGCTGCACTGCTTCGGCTGATTCCAAGTATATTGCTGATTCTTTCAGGGTCTGCCATGGCGGCATCACCCACGAGGGTCGTTCGCTGATCCGTAAGCCCGTCTCAGGCTCTAGCAGTGTGTCGTACTTCTCAAAGACTGCTCTCAGTGGACTTGGAAACGCTGAGCCTTGCAGTGGGAACCATGAGATGCATCTCTGTAGCGGGTGGTCCGGCGCAAGGCAGCACAACTTGGTCATGTGGTTCGACACCTGCTCGTGTAGTCTCTCACTCACCAACTGCAGTTTTGCTTCGCTCTGCAGGACAAGCATCGCCACCGACTTGTACGCTCGCAAGATCAATCGCGCGGCGAGTCGTTGCACCCGCTCGAATGCGACTATGTGCCTCTTGACTCCGATACGAGACGGTGCGTACCACGTCGAGGCAGCGTAGTCCAATGTCGGCACTACTGCGGCCATGTACAACTGACGCATCTGCGCCGGCCAGACGCCGCGGATCTTTCTCAAGGCCATGCACTTGCCAATTGCTTTCGCTACAGTCTTCGGCACATGTTCGTTCATGGACAGTCCCGAGTCGAGTGTGACTCCCAAAATCCTCACACTTCGTCTTGGACCGATCGTCTTTCCACCGAAGACCAGGTGGTTCGATGGCTTCAATGCAGGTTGCAGCGGTCGCACGAAATGTACAAACGCAGTCTTGTCAGCCTCGAACACTGCTCCACTCTCCCGTGCCCACTTCTCAGCCCGAGGTAGCAGCTGTGTCTGCAGTTTGCGCGTGTTCTCTTCCGCGCTCGGTCCTACCACCCATGCGTTGTAGTCGTCGATGAAGCCGATGGAGCCTCCACTCTTGCTGATATGGCCCTGAACGAGATTCGCGTTGTAAAAGACGTACAGGATCGGAGAGAGCGGCGAGCCCTGAGGGATGCCTGCGTGCTCAACGTCCTGCACGGGTGATTCGTAGTCGCCTACTACGACCGAAACCTGCCGTCCGTTGCAGAAGCTTTCGATCCAGGTGACCAGGTCGCCCGGTATCCTTCTTTCGCGCAGGCGTTCAGCTAGTACCGAGGGATGCACCCCGTTGAACGCGCCTTGTACGTCGAATGAGACGAGTGACAGGATCTTGTAGACCCGCCACGCCTCGTGTATCTTCTCGACCAGCAGATTGAGCGCCTGCTCCGCCGATCTGTTCGGCCGCCCGCCGAAGTGGTTCTCCGGCAGTAGTCTGTAGGTCTCGGCAAGGTAGGATAGTCTTCGCGAATCACATAGTGAATCCATCTCTACCCCGCGTGCGTCGCTACCCCAGGGTTTACGTTAGTCCAACTGAAATGTCTTGGCACTTTACCGGTTGCCTCACGTGATGCAAGATGTTTCAGTACCTCCGATTCTCCGAAAGTTTTCGGATTTCTCAAACTGCCTTGACTCTCATGTGTTTTGAGACAGAGTTGAATTTCAGCGAGGTTCCTACGTAACGACACTTCGACGTCTGATCGAATGCAAACCCATATGCTGAACTGATATCGTAGCTTACTCTATCCCATCACTCGATGTAGATGTAGGTCTTCGTGAATATGTACACCATCTTTGTAGCGATCGTTCCCAAGACTCCTTTGTCAATCTTAAGTAGGTCTATTGAAGAACATCGGGGTACAGCGTCTGTTCTCAATACAGATGAGACGCGACTCGCAGACACGGCTAGTCCCATAGCTTGGCGAAATCCGAAAACTTTCGGAGAATCGGAGGTAGGACGGTCCTTCTGAATTGTCTTGGCACTGCGTCTCTGGACGATGTATCTGGTTCGAAAGCACTGTACGGCCTTGAGCTCTGACACCTCCTATCATCAAGCTCCTTTCATCGCACTGTGACGCCCGCAAACGTTTCTGATGAGACAACAAGATGACGTACGCACCATGGGCCGAGGCTTACTCAGCGCTCAAGCGTGGCCACAGTGGCGGCGAAAACGACGCAATTCAAGATGCCGCGCCTAGGCAGAGTGCAACTTTGTGGTCTCGTGCGCAGCATCACATGCTCGAGCTTCTCGAAACAAAACTGCTTCTGTCGCCTGCAGGCTGCTCGATCATGACATCAACGTGCCCGTTCGCGCTGCATGACTCAAGCTAAATCCATGATTCACGCAACGCGCTCGACTGAATCGGTATAGCTCTACCCCGCTACCGGGCCGGGGCCGAGCAGCGGGAGATCCGACTGGCGAAATTAGGTACATAATTTACCACTAGCGTTAGAGAACCTCTTTAACATGTACGAAATGATCATTTTGCCCTTCCTTCGGGTCAAGGACGTGAACCTGACCGGGTTACGGCGCGGTGGAGGGGCGGAGAAGATCAACAGCTAAGCAGTACGTATCTACTCTCTTTTGGCCTCTCCTTGCACATATGATGCAGTGTTTCTAGGAGAGGTGCACCAACGTGTGCCACCTGGCATCGTCACAAATAGCATGGAGCAGAAATTCTCCGAATAAGGCTACCCTATTATGGCCTACGGACGCCCGAACTCCCCGACACGTGGCATATGCGCTCGCACATGAGATGATTCCCTGATCATGATACAGGTTCTACCGTAACGTTAATTTGATGCCATCCTTTCGGCTATTTTTTGGAATTTAATCAATCTGGATACGGACAGAAATTGACCCTTTCTTTGTCTGGACAACAATCATATCGTGATCATAGGAGATATCTTCGACAGTAGTATCGACGAGGCGAGAACGCGGGATGACACGAAGCGCAATGAGTGCAGACATGAGATACAACTCGCAGTATGCAAGGCTGAAACGGGTTTTAGCACCCAGTGCGGGAATGTTTAGGGATTCACGAGGACTTACGGTTCACCGATGCAGGAACGACTGCCTTTGCCGAATGCGATGAGCATCTTTTGCAATTTGTAGTCGGGTTGCCCATCGACGAGCCATCTCTCAGGGTCGAAATCGTCGGGGTTCGGGAAGAGGTTGGTATCCCAGTGATTAATCATCGAAGTCATACCAATGGGAGTGCCTCTAGGGATGACCCAGTCCTTCTTACCATCCTTGGTTGTGTAGACCAGATCTTCGTCGCGAGCAATCCTGGCCGATCTGTGAGAGACACCAGGCATCATGCGCAACGATTCGTGGATGACCGCCCACAGGTACGGCTTCTTCTCAAGTTCGACCCACTTGAGGTTAGAAGGGTCGACACCTTGCAAGTCTTTCATAAGACGAACGTAGATGTCAGGTTTGGCAAGTAGCCAATAGGTGGTGACAGTGAGAGCGGCCTTTCATGATGGTAGTTAGCTTTTTGGACGAGCGGTGGAATTTCCGTGTAAGGGAAACTGTTGTTTAC
>PEGC01000121.1:0-26265 GCA_002921095.1 Cladosporium sp. SL-16
AACTGTCCACCCTTTCATCAAGAGACAGCTCGCGGTCCACAAGTCCATGGTCAGCCGCACAATCTGATCCTGGTTAAGTCAGTATTGTAATTCTGTAAGCTCTTTGCATCTGGTGATTCGAACCTGCAAGTCTGTCTTTACCACTTTGAGCAGGCATCCAACATAGCCCAAGTCACTAACATCGCCTCGAAGGTAGAACAAGGCGCATTGTGAGATGTAATCATCCATATTCTTCAATGGATTTTCCAAACCAAATGGAGTTGTCTTGATCACGCGCCATCCCTCTCTTGCCTTCCAGTAAAGGCTAGTCTCGTCCGTGGAATCTGTATCGAACTGACGACATTCCACGGTCATACGTGGACCACCCTTATGATGCTGGAGCTCAACGGTCTTTGGGGAGTGTTCCCATGAAAGGTGTTGCCATGCTAGCTTCAAGCCGTACAATTTATCCTCCCCTTAAAAGTATTAGCACTTTCGCTGCCGTTCGAGGTATGTTCGTACATTTACTGAAAACTGCTGCGTCCGCAAATCGTTCTCGAATGCAGACTTGAAGGGGTATCTTGGATCTTGAGCATTCCATACAAATAAGATCCAGGTCTTCACACTATGATATGTAAGCGCTTGTTTGTGTAGTTGGGCGGCCTGACTTGCTGTCACTACGTACCTTTTTCTTTAACGTCCAGCATCTGGCACACGCTACATTTCTTTTTGTGCCCTTCGTAAGCCGTCGAGGACACGGTGGATTACTTCGTCCACGTTTTCTTCTTGGAGCTCGCTCAGGGCCTTTTCGGCATGGAAGCTTCTCAACATGCTCGTAATTCGACAGGGTTTCGCTTGGGAGTACTGTCGAGTGGAAGTCATGTCGCAACTGGCTGCTTGTAGACAGCCATGGTTGAAAGGTGCCGGAGTGAAGCAAATATAAGTCACCGGACCCACATGTGGGTTGCGGAAAGAACTGCTGATCTTGTGAAAAGCAAGCGTTCCACTGGTTCGCCACATTGCTATCTTTGGAGCTAAGGTCTTCCAGTGCAGAATCAATCCCACAATTGCTTGCAGCGTCGTAAGGTGTAAAGCGGTAATAAGCTTGAGAATAAGTAGCAACGCTGGTGTTCTCCTCGTCCGGGCCAGAGTTGAGCTGATGAACGCTGTCCTGTATACAACTGATGCTGGACTCAATTGCGAGGTCGTAATCGCTGATACGTATTTCTGATTGTTGCTCGGCACTGACAACCGGCAGATGGAGTTCGACCTGAGTGGTCAGCATTTGCTCGTCATTGCGCAGATCCGGTCATGATAGAGCAAGGTTTGAGACGTGCTCGCTTACGTTGTTTAGTTGTGCATCTCCAAAAGCCGATGGGCCAAAAATCAGGCTCCCGGCTTGCGCTGTGGCGATAGGCCATTCTTGACCGATCGTCGCTTCCAGATACTGCGGTGACTCTCTCTGGATGGATTGTTCATCGAGCAGAGCACTTTGCGAGTGACCCAGAGGAAGCCCATGGTGAGTTAATATGTTTCGTAAAGCTAGGTGGGCTGCATCGCATATATTGAAATGGACTTTCCATTCACGGAGTTCTTCGTCCATTCTTTAGAGTAGAATTACACTTCACTTATTTCACGGGAACATCAGGTCCTGCTTATGAGGGCGGGCATGTCAAGCAAGCGCTCTGCCCCTCCTCTATCGCTCTTGGCGGCATTAGCGTCGCTTCATCACACACCCTTTTGCACGTATCGGCTAATCAATCTCATGCTCCATGCACACATAAGCTTGATACCATATGCAGCGCCGTGGAAACGATCCATGGGAGGTTTCTACGTCGCGCTGACACAGGCTGAGCGCTTACCCCCACACTTTGTACAAGCTTGCGCGCTAGTCGCCATGCCGGATCCCCTGCACAATGAGACTATGTCTCGAAGGGTAGGGATGATGCTTGAGCGGAGTCGAGAATGTGGATGGTGAGGGTTTTCTGCCGCTGAATGAAGGGATCTTGATGCGGCTCAAGAGTGGTTTAAACCCTTGGAGACCTCCGCCCGATGCTTTCGTTGTCATCGGAAGCAAGCCATTTCCTCCTTTGTCATGTGATACCAGCTCGCGGCAAGCCACTTTCTGCTTCGCCGACTGGATGGCAGTCTTGCACAATGCACTCGAAATGAGGTGCGGCAGGCCACCTCACTCGTCGCCGATTGGTCGTCGCTTCCCATGTTGCTAGCTCCGGCTTTCGGCAAGCAGTTGTATCCCATACCGACTGGTTGTAATGCGAACGGCTATACGTGTTGCTTTCGTGGCGAACGAAATTCCTCGCGGCCGACTGGCTATATCCCGCGCGACTGCTGACTGTGAGCTTGCGGCAGCACACGACTTGTTTTGCCGAGCATAGTGCACAGCTACGCCGCCATCGTGCTACGTATGACGCTAAATTAATCATTACTGCTAAACACAGTGGTTCCCGCCAAGGCATTACGCTGTTGCCGAAGCAGGACCGCGTTCTTGACCTACCATATTCAGCAAAACACGATGTACTTAAGCTGTAGAAGAACGACGTCTTCTGATGCCTAAAGTCGTAGATATGTCATCTCAGAGTGAAGTCACACAGCCGTTGTCCTGGATCTGACCCTCAACGTCTACAGGTATGTCAGAAAGGGCAGCCATGCGCAAAAATGCCAGTTGAGAGAAATGTAATGGCAGACTCCCACACAACCATATACTACGCTTTACAGCCTACTTGACAATCTATTGACAGCAAACCGTTATACCGGTACTATGTGCGATTACACGCAAGTTGAGTATGCTTGTGAACATTTGCGTTTCACAGTCCGAACGTGGTGTAAGTTACAGTAATTTACCCCAACAAAAGAGTTACCCTGTTGCTGACGTATCTTGTAGGCATAAAGTACCAGGAGTCGCACAAGAGATGTCCTCCGAACGTAGTTGCTATGGAGTATCGGCTGAACGAGAAATGCGGTAGGGAAATTGCGTGTTCTCTGCCTCTCGAGCAAAGACTGAAACGTAGCAGGTAACTGTAGGAACACAACCTCTCCGCGGTTTGCAGCGAAGAAGAAGACCACACCCGTCTCTCAACCACCTAGCCCAGACAAGCCGCCAAAGGATAGTTCTTAGGAAGGTACTACCAGTTGTGTCTCGGTTTATGGTGTTGCGTGTGATAGCAGCGGGGAGCGAGCGGCGGGTGATATGGCGCAACGAGTGCCTCATAGTCCTAGACCCCTCGGGTCTCACGACCGACCTGGCGCGGGGGCATAGCCATGGAGAGGTACAAGGGGAATTGATCCAGTATTGGCAGATGCCAGCATGAGTACATGATTCGAAAGTGACTGAAAGGCAGGTCACGAGTGGAGAAGCATAGTGTTTGTGCCAAGCATGGCTAGTGCGCAGCAAAGAGCCCTTGAGCTAGAGAAGTTGCGAGGTAATTTAGCCCGAGTTTTCTGGAGATTCTACAACAACAACGCATCGTAACGCTACAAGACCGATCCTCACCTAACGACCACAGAAATTATCCTCTCGAACAAAAAAAAAAATACTTTTATTCATGGATAGAAATGAAGCACATCATTTGATTGACAAGATTCGATGTTCCGAACATATTCTGGTAGTCGTTGGTGCCGGCTTGTCTCGCCCTTCCGGAATCCCTACGTTCAGGGATGACCCTTGGTTCTGGGAGCGTCCGGTCGAGGATTCGGCATCAGAAGCAGCTTTCCAGCGAGGTCCTCTGTACGTGTGGGCGATGTACGAACGTTTGCGGTTGATAGCACTGAAGGCTTCGCCAAACCCCGCGCACGCCGCCTTAGCACGGCTGGCTCGCGCGAAGCCGAAGTTGTTGACGGTTTCTCAGAACATCGATGGTACGTCAAGTGATAAAGCACTCGCATTCTCCAACTGATGCAGGATGCGCGATATAGATCTGTGCCAGAGGGCCTATCACAACAATAGCCAGTTAGTCACTCTACACGGTTCACTATTCAGAGTCTGCTGCGAGGACAAGGAGTGCGCATTCGAAGATTCAAACTACACTCCAGAGCCTACCGTCCCGGGACTCAAGGTCCATCCAACTAACAGAGTGGATCTTACTGTTGCATCTTTGCCCCTCCATGCGGCACACGTGCCGAAGTGCCCAAGCTGTCAATCATCCAAACTGCGTCCCGGTGTTTGCTGGTTCGGAGAGAAACTTCCGCTGGATGAGTTGAGCCGCGTTGAAAGATGGTTTCAAAACGCGGCAAAGGTGGATTTGGTACTGGTGATTGGGACGGAAAGAACTCCATTTGTGGAAGAAGCGATAGGCAAGGGTGCCGAGGTTGCCTGGCTGAATCTATTTGACAATGATCTCACGGACACTGGAGGCGATTGGTATGTTGATGGTTGTGCATCGGAGACCTTACCCCAATTGGTCGACGCAGCATTGCAGTGACACGCTGCGCTGACTCAACACTCGGGATAGATGCAGCTTACATCATGAGGCAGATTCATGGTGTATATAGTATAACGTTGTTCGAGTTGTTCACTTTGAGGTCGGCCTGGCTGTTTCTCGACATTGACTTCATCCATCTCACATTACGTATTATATACATCACATCATTATATCCGCGTGGCTTCTGTCATGCCACACTCGATGCTCAGGTTTTGTGGCGAAACGACCTTCTCTTCGAACAAATCACTGCCAAGTCGTCTGCTCTCCTCTTGTTGGGAGACAACACAGACAGCGCCTTTCGCTCAATCAGGCAGCTTCGCTCGAAATCGATCACCATCAGTCGACCAGTTCGATCGTCATAAGTCATGTTCCTTTCCTCAAGATCACCATGTTGTACCCATAGCTTAGCAAGAGCTGCGATTGCCATTTGTTTCTGGTGCACAAAGCAGTCGCGGAGGGTATTAGAGATCGCGTCGACCTTTATCATGCTTAGTACAGATCGACCAGCCCAGCTCATGAGAAGTAAGTGTGTCAGCTCGGCATTGTCGTACAGGTAAGGTACACGCAGACCAACAATGCCGCAACACACGGGCACGTGAACACCTTGCATCGGTCGCAAGCGCTGATAAATGCATGCTTCGTGGCGAAGATAGCGCAAATTACATGCCTCCACGCCTTTGGCGACGAAGACATACCCGTGCGAAGACAATCGTACCTTGAGCAAAGCTCCACGGGCACCGTGTAGATTGAGCGGGCAGCAATCTGCGTCCTTCCCTCGGTCGGTAGCGAGCTGTGTGCACACTAGTCTTAAGAACGACGCACGTGGTAAGTGTTTTTCGCCGTGTTCAGGTGCATTCGGACATGAAGGATCGACTGCCGAACCATTGTACAAACCTTTCAAGCACTGGTGGGTACAGTATGGCCGCTCCTCAATGTAAAGGCTTGTTGACTTCTTTGAGGATGATCCAGAAGAGCCTCTAGGATTACCCGGCTGACGGCTCCGGCTCGCGCGTGCTGCTCGCGAACGGGTTTGTATGAACTTGCGCTTGCTTGGAGTGTCTTGTTGTTCATCTCCACTTGGTGACTTGTCTTCTTCCGCTTCAAGTCCGGACCCGCCGACTTCACACTGAGACCTAGTCTTCGGTCCTTTTGTCCTAGCATTGGGCACCCATCTACTGGGCTTGTAGGCGGATGCTTCTTTTGAGTGGCGTTCGGTCACCGGTATCGACTGCAACACGTCCAAGAACTCCACCTTCCACTGCTTGAGCTTTGTAGCCTTCTCTTTCCACTCTTGTCCTGGCCGCCGCTTACGAAGGGCCTGCAGAGTGAAGGCGAATACCTGTCCCACCGCAGTACGCTCCAACCGGTCTTCATCGTCCATGCTGTAGTCTTTCCCAGGGATGTTGACGCTGTAGTGGAATGACATTGGGTCGTCAGGGATGTGTCCAAAAATGAAGGCCTCGCCTGTGCAGATGTATCCGTATTGTACTTCTTTGTCGATCATGTAAGAGAACAGCTGCGTTACCACGGCCGCCAAGAGGTTCTTGCACCGAAAGGCAAAGCTGTCCTCATTTTTGTCGATCACGTCCCTCTCCGGCCAGATATCGCCTTGGAGACCTGTCGAGATCTCCTCGATGGTGAGTTTGTGAGGTGCCTTGTATTCAATTGCTACCACCGGCCGCGCGCTACCATCGCTCGAGCTGCGCAGGACGCAGAACTGGTCCGCACGCGTGTTACGTGGACGGTTAGACTTGTCGCCACTCACTTTGAGCTTGCCCATCGATTTTGACAGCTTGTCAACCTCTTCATTTCGGAAGCTAGCTTGGTTTTCGAAGGTGATCCTGCCGCCAACATCCAGTGCTCTTGTTAGGCGTCCATCTTTGCCGACTTCGTCAAATAAATGCTTCACCATGTTCTCCATAGTCAGTCGCTCTAAGAACCGGAGATCATCCTCCGATCCGATCGGATCAATTGTCCCGGCCACGTATTCTAGGGCCGTGACGGATGGATATTTCTTGTTGTTCCAGAAACCGCTCTGCCCTTCCAACCGATCCCATTCATCTCTTTGAAGCTGTTGGAAACCTGTCCAAGGCGTAATGCACGGCGGAAACAGGCGGTGGACGGGATCGGTGGTGTTTCCTGTTGTGACCGACGAGTTGTCCATCACCGGTTTGACTTGCCGATACAGGCTGTGGCAACCCTCGAGGAAGTTTGTGACATCCTGAGGAAGTGCTAATGCAGCTATGCGATCTGCTTCCTCGCGTTTCAGTTGTTCCTCTTGCCGCCCCTTGTCTGCCTCTTGCCTTGCCCTGTCTGCTTCCTCGCGTCTCAGTTGTTCCTCTTGCCGCCCCTTGTCTGCCTCTTGCCTTGCCCTGTCTGCTTCCTCGCGTCTCAGTTGTTCCTCTTGCCGCCCCTTGTCTGCCTCTTGCCTTGCCCTGTCTGCTTCCTCGCGTCTCAGTTGTTCCTCTTGCCGCCCCTTGTCTGCCTCTTGCCTTGCCCTGTCTGCTTCTTCACGTCTTCGCTGCTCTTTCTCGCGCTCCTGCTGCGCCTCTTCATAGAGTCTCTTGTAGTCGGGGCTATTATTCGTCATGGTTGGAGTTGTGTTCCATATGACGCAACAAACTCGACTGCGGCACGAAGACTAGGCTTTGTTTACAGGTAGGAGGGTCTGTGGAGTGTCAGCTGCCGGGGAAGGAGCGCCCTTAGACATTTGCGTACATGGACGTCATTCGTGCATGTCCGTTCACAAACTCCCGTGGTACTGGCAGGTAATCAAATTGTCGCAATCTCTTCTGTTCCTGGAGGAAAAGACTCACGAAAGTTGCTAAGTGCACGACTGGCCACTGGCAGCTCAAGACTCGCCGTCGCAAGCTGTCCGGGCGGAGCGTCGGATCTCGGAAGAGTCTCGCCCACGCGAGCACCCCCGCGGCACTGCCTTCGCATTGTGTTCGGCAATACACAATGCATACTGTACGATGATCAACAGGTTGCAGCCCAGGCTCTACCCCGGCGGGCCAGTCGAGCTGCGGAGCATACAACAGAAGTCTTTGCGCTTGCACTCACACCTCGGCTGACCGGGGCCAAAAGATAGCGTGAACTCACTTCCTTCGTCGAGGTCTTCTGTGATAGATTGCTGTGAGGATCGCTCAAGATGCGCGGGCTCGCGCTTTGAGAGAGCGCAGCACGGCAGACTTCAGCGGTGGGTCTTTTCGTGCGGACCGCGCGACCCTGTCAAGATCAAACAATCCCCGGGACGCCAAACAAAGATACACGCATGAGTGGCCAGCAGGTGTCGGGCAGGTAGGAAAGGTTTCGTCAGGCCAGGAATGGAAGCCACAGAGAATACCATGGCTGTAGACCAAGGCGGGGACTCAGAACGAGTTTGACGGCCTTCACGTGGTGCAGGCGATCATCCTTTACTACCCTATAGTTGGTCGGGGGGAAGCACGAAACCTCGAGGGCATTGTATACAGTGTCTATCACCAGACAGCAGGCGCACGCCCAATCCATCAATGATTACACGTGACAGCATCCTCTAAGTCGACTCAGATTGTCACTCAGGAGCTACTGGAAGTGGAGAGTTGTTGCGATTGCTCGGGCACCGCAAGAAAAACCCCCAGTCTAGGGACGACTGATGCCAGCGGAACTGCAGAGCCACGTCCCTGGTAACATCACAGTACGTAGTTGATGATATTAGGTGCTCCCGAAGCCGAGAGCAATGAGTCAGCAAATACTCTTTACACTACCCGGAAGTCCAAAACGCGGGTGGGGCTTGCATTTGAGCCCGCACGCGACACCACCTTCGATGCTTCCTATTCCGCAACCTGGCTCGACGCTCTGATAGCCCCAGCTCATCGACCCGCTGAGGCTTCCGGTGACAGTGATCACCTGCAGACTCTTGGGTGTTCTTTATCGCCCACCTCTTTCGTTTCGCGTCCAGCCCAAATTTAAGGACTTGTTCGCGACTATGTGCTGGTGCGAAACGCCTGTCATGCCTACCCGGATGCTCGGACCAATAGGGCCCTTGGGGTGTAGGATACTCCGAGCCATCAGCTTGGTCATAGGCATTGTTAAGCATGCCTACTGACGCAGCACATCGAAGCTTCCTGCGGAAACTGATATTATCTGCGGACTCAGGGTCTAGAGCACCTTCGACTTGACTTCCAGACGGTAGGCAAAGTGCTCGTTACCTGGCGATGATGCGCTGCAAGCCTCATCACGCGTGTGGCTGTCTCCTGTACTCTTAATCCTCTCGTACAGGCTGAAGCTCAAACGGAAGTGATCTTCATATCTGACTGAAAGGTCCGGGAAGGTGAAGTGTCCTACAGGGGCAGAGTCATCCTGCAAGACCATGCCAGCACATGTGTGTCCGACAAGGACACTCCTCCCCTTGGAATTAGGCATGCTGTGAGCCTGCACAAGGTGATTCGTAGGTTCGAGTGCAACGACGAGGAAGCAGTTGGCGTTCGCGATATGTGTTATGTTTTCTTCCGCGCCGTTGGGGTTGAGCTCGTGGATTCTTAGCTGGACGAGGGGTGGTGGGTCGACCAACTTGCACTTCGCGAATGCTGGAAAAGTGTTAGAACGTGTCAAGGCGCTTCATTGAGGTTGATGAACACTCCCCTCCATTCAGAGTCGGAATGCTTCGGGTACGTACGCTGTCGGAGGATCTCGAGATCATATCTGATCATTTTGCCTTCTCTTGTCGCGCGAATGATCGAGCTGCTGGCCTGATCGGCACCAGAGACGGTGCTTTGGCGCTCCATGAAATGGACGGAGTCATGGTGACATCCAGGTCTTAGCGGACCTTCAGGTATGGATGGCTAGGCGCGGAATCCAAGGTGGCGGGGTACGCCTGTTCGTCAAGCGACACGCCCCGTGCACCAATCATCCGTAAATTAAGTCAATATAGAACGTCCTCCACCAGTACGCGGGATGAGCCGAGGATTCGCACTGCTACAGGTTCACACCAACGTTATCCACATACCCTAGCCTATGTCTCCATCGTGCGGCAGTGATACCATCTCGGTTGAATTCCTAGACTGGTCTTTTGAATCAAGTGTGCGATATCATTTCTGTCTTTTGGGATCGATTTGCCGTTGCCAGGGTGAATGCAGAGAGGGACGTCCAAGTGCTCCACATCTTAGCGGGGGCTCGGGAGCGAAGCCTACTGGCTGTCAAGACTGGCCCACCTCGAGTAGAACGAACTAAGATCGTTCGTGAAATTCGCTCCGCAATAGTTATCTTTGGTCTTACTGGGTCGACACAACAATATACAAATTTCGCTTCTCATTTTGCGACGACTCTGCAGGTCAAGGAACGCAGTCTGTTCCACACGAGCGTTTGGGAATTCGAGAAATTTGGCAGGATGCGGAGCTCGCCTATGGAGCCTCCAACCTGTCATATACACCAGTAGAATGGCGTGTCCTAAAATGTTCACCACGTGGTGGCTTGGTACTGCCCCACTCTCCGCACAACTTCCACAGACTAGAGTTGGCCTAGCCTTCTTTACACACTCCCTATTCTACAGTATAGATCCCGCCTCTCGTCACTTCGGCGTCTTTCGGCTGCCTCACTTCAGATAATCCCATATCCTCGTGGTCCTAGGTCTGCCCACGACTAATCCGCTGACCGCGCGGCAGGTCATGGAAACCGCCTCGCCCTCCTCAATCCCATCAGCCGCAAGCCCATCTGCACCGTCCTCATCCGATCAAGAGGGACAATCGCAGAGCGCAGTGGCCGAAAACGGTGTCGCGCAATTACAGCTGCAAAGCATCAACGTCGTCCAAGAGCAGCAAGGTTCCGGGGTGACTTCGGCCACTTCTGCTCCGATGCATGACACTGCTCAGGATGTCAGTGGTATTGTCCCGATGCTACAGCAAGTATTGCCTCCGAATACCCATCAACTCTGAGGGCGCTTAGCGTTGACAGTTCCCCAAAGAAATGTGGTCGCCACGGTCAACCTTGACTGCCGCCTCGACCTGAAGACTATCGCCCTGCACGCCCGTAACGCAGAGTACAACCCAAGGGTACAGGCGCATCCTTGGGTCTACGACTTCCTGCTAACATATTTATCAGCGTTTCGCGGCTGTGGTTATGCGCATTCGCGAGCCGAAGACGACTGCGCTAATCTTCGCCTCTGGCAAGATTGTTGTAACCGGCGCCAAGTCTGAAGACGACAGCAAGCTTGCAAGTCGCAAGTACGCGCGTACCATTCAGAAGCTCGGCTTCAACGCTAAGTTTACCGAGTTCAAGATCCAAAATATTGTCGGGTCTTGCGACATCAAGTTCCCCATCCGCCTCGAGAGTCTGGCCAGCCGCCACCATATGTTCAGCTCATACGAACCCGAGCTCTTCCCTGGACTCATCTATCGCATGATGAGACCCAAGGTCGTGCTTCTCATCTTCGTCTCCGGCAAACTCGTTTTGACCGGTGCCAAGGTCCGCGAGGAGATGTACCAGGCCTTTGAGCTCATCTACCCCGTGCTCTCCCACTTCCGCAAGACTTGAGCCATTATTGCGCTGCCGGCTTGTCATGGTTTTATTCTGCCAGCAACGGATTGAGAAGTGGTTGAACAAGAGAAGACTCGCGGGGTTTAGCTCGAGGCGAGCAGCTTCTGCGAAGACCACCTGCTCGAGTGTTCAGGGTCTCTTGGCAAAGCGTAGCAGACGGGACATTTGAGGTGATGCGACATGCTGTACTATAATACAGTAGCTGCAACTATGTTAATGTTTTGAGATTGATCTGGCATGTGATCAGGCTTGGCGCTTACGCGTGTGCATTAACTTCGTAGCACCACACAATCAAGCACCAACTAACACAACACTCCCAGTCTACTGTTGTGAGCCATACCATATTGCCACCACGATCTAAGTCTTCCAACCCTTCTAGCCCGAAAAGCCCTGTCCCTCAGGCAACATCTCGCCACCGACCGCAATATCGATCGCTATCCCGATCTCGTAACCGCCAGTGTGGTTCATCTCCTCAATCGATATTGCTTTCATCAACGACGGTATCTTTGGAAAATTTGGCTTTGCCTCGAGCCCTTTTGGCCAGTGGCTTGGCAACTGTATCGTCCGGGTTGCCTTCATTGCCAGACTGAACCGTGCGAACGGCCTTGCGAGAAAAATTGTCGAAACTCGATGCACCGAAAGTTTCAGACCGCACCACCTGTCCCAGAGCCACCAAAACGACTTGGTCTTCGCCGACCCTAGTCCAAGATTCGCGAAGCTTTCCGTTGAAGATGACGTTGTCGATAATCTCGCTTTCCAGTTTCGGGACTGCATCGCCAGACTTCGTGTGGACAGCAAAGACATCTGCCCAGAATCGTTGCAGCTTCACAAATACGTACGCGGTGTATACTTGTCCAGGAGCTGGATTTTGAATTTCCAGCTCTTTCGTGAAGCGACCAAGTGTCGTTAGTACTTTCGTAGGTTTGTGCACCTGATAGGGTTCCACCGGATGGGCTTCCATCTCCATTCTCTTACGTTTCCGTTTAGTGCCTTTGTTGCCGTTTGTCGATTGATCTCCCGAGGGCACATCAGCATCCTCGTCGCAGTAGACTGATAGATCGAGTTCGACGTTGCCAGGCGCCTGAGTACTAAGTTCAAAAGCCATGAAGCAGAGAGGTGTCACAGGCTACACCCTGATGTCCGGCTATGCCTGAAGATGCCATTCTTTAAAGTATTGCGGTTTACTGACAGGACCCACAATAATCGTACGATAGTTGCATGACGGGCATTGTACAAGTATATGTACAGTACATGCTCGTCCTGTCTTAGATACCTCTTCTATTCAGCTTTGCAATTTGGTAGATAGCCTAGTACTTTGTGAAAAACATCTTACTTGAGCCCGTGTCAAGAGGATGGTGATCGCCCATGGATAATTGTCTTCCACTGAGATCCTGGCCTTTCCGATGGAAGCGCACAGCTTGCTCGTCGCCACTGTGCAGGTATATAGATAACGGAGAGGTTTCGATATTGCAAAGCCCCGGCGTTTCAGCGATTCGCTTCATGCCTCGCATCACAGATGTCCTGAGAAAGATCAGTCCATGTTCCACAGCTATCAAGTGATTGCCGAATCTTGACTAACTCATATCCAGTATTATGTCGAAGGCTGATGTTGGGATACTTGTCCTCGAAGAAGCGTCGTGTGTTGTTCCGGAAAACAGCGCCTCGTGTTCCTCCACCTGACAGCACTGCCGCGGCTGTCCCTCCACAAACATCTTTGTGGCCCTTTTCGATGTTCGCATTTTTTTTTTTTTGAATCATACTGCATTCAAGCTAAATAGCTTATGGCACGTCGGCTATACTCACGACAATCTATGTAACTTCTATGTGTGCTCCCGCTTCAGTCTTTTGCTGTACAATCCTGCTCGCTGTCCCGACTCCACCGAGCCGCCACTGCTTTCGGGCTCACTGCCCTTCTACTATTCTATCGTTGATGTTCGCATTGATGATGTCCATATACTCCTTCATGACTTTATGTTGCTCTGCTATGAGTTGTATGTCTGCAATCTGCACTGTCTCCAATATTTGCGCCCAATCCCAATCGGTCCAGCCCCCCAGCTTGTTCCTCGGGATTCCAGTGTTTTGTTTTACGAAAGTGTTGACATGGTGGTCCAGTTGAACCAACTCGGCATCGTGCTTTCCGATCTCACGGGCTTTTCGTTCGACGGCTTCATTGATCTTCCCGGCCCCAAGAGCATGTTCAGCCGGAATTTGCATGGAGAGATCTTTACCAGATCCCCCGCATATGGCAATTGAGCCGTTCTGTTGAGTTTCTGTCAGCTTCATCCGCCAGCTCAGCCAAACTCGAGACTAACCATAGTAGCGTGGCCGATGTCGAATATGGCAGCTATTCCGTCCGGGATCTGCTCCCCCATGGCGCTGGCTAGACATTCGCCAATGGGACGGATGTTGGCCCGAGGAAGTATACTTGTGAGCTCCCGGCTCAGGGCCTGTGCGACATCCGATCTCCATACATCGCTGATGTTGATATGCACAATTATCTTGTCCCATTTTGCGGCGTCCAGAAATCCCAGGGCGTGAGTGAAGAAGCCAACCGCCACCTTTTCGATGTCCAGGCCGAAGCCACCAGCCTTTTGACGTTGCTCTGCCATGAGTTTCTTGGTAGTGGCATCCAGCTTCCCCTCCTCTACCAGCGCAAGTTTGAGATAGGCTAGTTGGTGAAAACCAGGCCGTGAGTTTAGCGCGTCAGCGGCCTCCAGGCCGTAAAGGAGTTCTCCGCCGTCATGGACCGCCGCCATCGTGGGCATTGAGGTCACCGGGGTTCGAGAATAGTCTGGACGTGCTTCGCCAAAAATGGTCGATTTCCAAACCTCGCCTTCTTCCCTGGTCTCCATCTCCAAGTGTGATGCACCTGCTTCTATTGCGACGAGCAATGTCGTCCCGCGTGGGAGATTCGGAAATTTTGCCGATGCTCTTGCTGACGACTTCTTCTTCGCCATGCTTGCTGGTCGGTGTCGAGAGTAGTCTGGTGATAAAGGTAAAACAAGTGATCGGACTGGTGACAAACCTCGCTGACGGCTCACGCTGGAAGTGGTGCGACGCGACATCTTATAAGACGCGCGGGTTCCTTGAGAAACCTAAGCCCTGCGCCATGGAACTAGTCGCCGTTCCCACCCCAGTCGTGTAACATCACTAGACTCTGTCGGGAAAGCCCCTTTCACCCTAAAGAGCCAGCTGATGTCCACCTGCAGGTCGGAGCGTTGCTTAAGGATCGAGTATGTCTCTGGTCGAGCGAGCTCCCTCGCCGTAGAAAACACAGGCCGATGACACGGTGAACGTATGCTGTGACTCTGATCGACCGGATGAGATGTGTTAGATGGTTCGAAGTTGGAATGGGGACCAGGACCTTGCAGGCCCACAGGGTCATGCTGTCGATGACACAAGAGCCGCAGCACCGGCACCGACACAGCCTGGTAGCTGAAGGTTCGGGTGGCAGCTGTCAACTGCACCGATTGGAGAGTCGAGTGCCTTCAGGCGATCAACCCCGATGGATGTCGAGTCTCTATTATAGATGAAGATATGTGGTACTGTATGGGTCAAATAGTCATAGACGTCGAGTCAATGGAAGCCTCAACTTTCACATGTGCACACCGGCATCGTGTGCCAGCGCTTTAAGCTTCGCGTGTGCCACGACGAGGCAGCAGGTCGGGGAGAAACGACATGGATGCTCGGAATGACCGTTGTATCGTGATTGGCGAGACGTCCCATCGATCGCATCGGATCCGCTCCCAAATTGCCGCTACCGAGAGTTTGCTGGCCCCTTCTGCAGGGTGGAGGGATCTTGTCCCAACAAGTGGCGCGCTTGGCCTTGAGGAGGAGGAGGCTATGATGCCGCGCGGAGATTGCGGTTTACACGACTGGATGATCGTCCATTGCGCTACGGACGACCTGGCGAGAGTGCTGACACCATGTCACACCAAGACGCGTCCGGCACTCCAAGGTCAACGCCAGCACTTATTTCCAAACATCGGGGCTCGCTGCTGGGAAGTACGAGGGCGACCACCTTCGTAGTCTCAACTCTACCCAGCTGTGAGGTAGAGCATGTAGTTTCGGGTAGTAGATGTTGTACCCAGGGATATCGTCATGTTCTAAAGCGGCCTTCACTTCTAGGGGAAAGAGAGCGTTGCTTGGTTGAAACTTGAAACCCAAGCTCTTCATCGATCGGACCAGGAGGAGGCTCGCTGGGCGCTGGATAATATCGAACGAGTCCACCAGATAGATATCGCAAGCCAGTATTGAGATGAACTGTCTTGATCAGACATATGTAGATCGCTTTGCTTTGTCGAGCTTCAAGTAGCTGTACGGTTTGTGCAAAGTTGGCAGACACTCTAGCATTCTCAATGCCATCAAGGTTTGGACATGGAATAGAAATGCGGAAAACGGCTCAACCAAGCATAACCTATATCGAGTGGAAGACCGGATGGTTGAGCCGAGTGTGAGCGATATGTAGTTCGTGGGACTTTAGAGAATCACAAAGCCAAACTTATTTACGCCACACGTGCGCACTTCGTATGCGTGTTGTACTGTATTAAGAGCAGTCGCGCAGTCTTCTAGAGTACTGCTGGTAATACTGCAAAAGGTAAGTCAGCACTTCCTAAGGAGGATGGATGGTGGACAGAATACGACGAGGTGGGACTCTCACACGCACGGACGACAGATAGGGAGACCCTGTTGTGAACCCCGATGTAAGGTCAAAGCGTCTTCTGTCAAAGGAGACCATGGAAGGTTGGCCGCTATCAGTTGTCGTCCGGTTCACCAAACATGGCTTGATGATAGGTGGTCCTCGGGATGCTAGAGTAGTGAACGAAGACGAAGACTGACCGGGCTGTTTGGCCTGTGCTATCAGGATGGCGTAGTACAAAGGTCTCGCATGTTTGCCGAATCTTCTTGTGCGACTTTCCTTACAGCATGTATGCGAGAATGAAGGTAGAAGAATCTCGCACCATGGCCATGTAGAGCTCTAGGATGGCTCGAGCGCCGCTTGACCGAGTCCGCACAGTTCAACTCCGGTCCCTGTTCTACAGGAGGTGTAAATTAAGCCAACTTCTTTACCATAAAGGTATGACATCAGACACATAGAGGTTGGAATAAATTCGAAAGCCTGAGTCTCGACACACCTTCCGGATGATCCGAACCCAGGGGCAAGATGTGTTCCTTGGTCGTGCATATGTGAGATATGTATGGAGCCCCGACATGGCCGAAGCGGCCGCCCACCTCGCCGTGTAGCCGTCGGCAAAACTCTGACGCGACACAACAAGCCTGCGCAGACCGCAGACCGCACATCGCACAACAGCAGGCCACACGCCCCCACTTCCGTCGCCGCGGTCACCAATGCCGACTCGAGATTGAAGATAAGCAGGAGTTGGGACAGAAAAACATGCACAAAATATCGAAGAGCGCGACGAGGTCCCGGACTCTCGCAAGACCCATACACAGGCTCATTGGATGAGTCACACCTGGAAAATCACCTTTCTCCAGCGCCCTACGGACTCGACCAGCTGGGTACAGCACGACAAGCACGGCAGACGCTTGGAGTCAGCACATAGCCGTAAACAAGTCCATGCGCCAGCTCGCATGCGAGGTAAAGAGGCGGACAACAAGGATCACAAACCAAAGAGATGCAATAGCCCAGGCGAGCAACTCCACGACTCAGACCGAACGAGCACATCAAGTAGAATGAGATCACAAAGACAATCCTTACGCAGCTCAGGCTGCGACCGCAATGACTGGGCATGCGTCTCCTACTACGAGCAAGGGAAGCTGGCGCCACAGAGAAGACAGCGCGCACATTCAGGACCATAAATGACCAGCTTGTACGACCTGAACAGGGGACAATGGCAGAAGGGGGCGCGGATGTAACCACTTGTAAGAAGTAGTATGAGGGCGCCGGTCCAAGAAGGCCGTCGCGGCTTGGTTGAGTCGGGATGGCGAGCCAGATCGGAGGAACGACATTGACATGAGATCAAGAGATTGCCTTGCAACAGCCCAGATCTGAGGTAAGCTCAATAGCATAATGATATGAAGAACCCAAAAGAAGCCCCAACTTCGTCCCGTTTCGCCCGCTTGTGCACAATCTGTCTACATCTATTGAGACATAGCGAGGATGCAGATGGCTCAGGCCCCACTATATGCTTTCCTTGAGGCTTTCTCGATAGCCAACACCCGGACTGTTTGCAAAGACGGGTTGGCAACTTCCTTGATCAAGCCAGCGAAGTCGTTGATTCCGGAGTCTTTGGCCACTCTCACCACACCGCTGGAGCTTTTGACATGTGTACCTTTGCGCCGGATACTGGTGACGTCTCGAAATGCTCGAGAGCGCTCATAGTCAAGATTCGCGATATCTCGAATCAAAGTTGCTGCCTCCTGCCCGGCAACTTCAATGCTGGCCTTTCTCTCGGTCCGTTGTTTCCTCCAGCGTTGCAAGTTGCTCATACATTTCGACAATCGACGCTTTTTTCGCTCAATCCTGATACATATTGCGCACTTTTCCGGCAGCGCAATGGTCGTGTATATCAAGCGCATTCCACACGTCTCGCCTACTCGATATTCTTTGTCGCATCGCTCTTTATGATTGCCCCATTTCCAATCATGACAGGCATACTTGTAGTTGTAGTACCAACACATGGTTGCTCAATCTGGAAAGATTAGCATATTAAAAGGGCTCGTTCGGATGCTTTGAGCTGATTACTTTCTGCTGTAACGTTGGCTCTATCGTCCTTTTGCAATAACCGTTTGCCAGTGTAAAGCTCCCTCGATTTTCCGTTCCGTGTTTACCAAGTGAGACGAAATGTAGCAAATTCTCGAGACACCATAAGTCCTGATTATTGCGGCACGGTCAAAAGGGGTGCTTATTGCTTTAACCAGTCTGGATTATCGAAAAGTTATGTCTGTCTCCAGGCGTCGAGTGGAGACCTGCGCGGTCACACCTTCACATGACTTCTTCATCAAGCGACCTGGTCCAAACACCTTTTCCCAGCGCTATGGGTCAAGCGAGATGACTCTATTTAGCGAGTCCACCCAAACATCGCACGTGTCACAAGCGATCAAGTAACCTCTGCAACGTCAACATCGCACAACTTGTTACTGATCCGGCAGAGCGAACCATGAGCCACTAGTGATATTGTGTTGATTGACTCTTCCGCAATGCGTTCCAAACTACTACAATCCAATATGAAGATTAAAGGTCGGCACGTTGATAAAGCTGGGCATCGTGCGAGGCGCCATGGACTGTTAGAAGCTTAAACTAACGACGGTTCAGAAGGAATTAGGGCTCTGCGGCCGTTGACCCGATTTCCGTAGAACTAACGTTAGTTCTAGTTCGAGTTCTACTTTCTCCGCGGTCCCGCCGCCGTTCCCCGGTGTGAGATTTGAACGCTCACCACCCTCAGATGTACCGTTGAGATGGGAGACTGCCCCGACTGGACGTGCACAGGAGAAAAGCCAAAACGAGAATGGTCGGTATATTGCGCCTGGATGTGAGTAAGCTCGTTGGATAAAAATGCGGCTCTCACAAAAATTTCTCCTTGTTATCTATTTAACACACCACAAAATTATGAACGTAAGAGTAGACTAATCGCAATATCTCATGCAAGCTTCGGTACTTGCTACATCTTGTTCGATTGCCTCACGAGCTCGATATAGTGCTTCCGCCCTCTCACGAGATAGTCCGTGCAAGCGATGAATAACACCGCGCTGAGTATTAGGGAAGACCAGTTCATCTTCTCCGCATCTTTTGGCACCGTGACCGGGAAGAAGCTCGCCACCACTGCTGTTATGACGTATCCAAGCGCGAGTGTATTGCATGGGATGGCAATTCTCCCCAGCGAGACGTTAGAGGGTGGCAAGTGCTCACCCTTGAGTCGCTTGAGTAGAATGCAGGAGATAGAGAGCACGTGGGGGATGCTGGTGGCGGCGGTGAGCAGGGCGATGATGGTATTCAGTGTGGCTGTACTCCTGATGTTGATGAGGGCGGTGACGACTAGAATTGAGAGGGAGAAATGGATGGAGTTAAGAGGAACAGGTATCCCAATAATAACGATCTGGAGTGGGAAAGTCAGCACGTGATCTATGTTGCACTCGGGCAGAAATCACCTTGTGAAGGCTTTGAGAAAAGGGCAGAGCTTGGTTTCTGCTCAGCATCCACGCTTGACGAGAAGCGGCCGCGAGAGCATTGAAAGACGTGCAAGCACTCAGGATGAGAGGGACAGTCATCATGTACACGGTGCCTGCGTTACTGTTCGTAGCCGCTAGGAATACCTGACCTTCTGTCAGCATCGAGTTTCTGGGGGGGTATGAGTGAATACGAGAACGCACGTCGATGAAGGGGAACGGTGACTGTGACATGACGACAGCCTCCAGATTTGTGATGCAAAAGCACTGGACGAGGTACGCGTTGGTGATGACGTTGAGTTCATGGGGGTTATGTCGTGAACATACGTATGTGATGATGAAGACAAATCCCATCGTTCCGTTCAACATGATTGTAAACATGATCGTCTTTAGAACAGACCGGCTTGCGTCCATCGTTGCCTCTGCCATGTATACCGCGGCATCCGAGCCTACAAAAGAGCCCGTAGCGGCAAGTGTGCCAATAAAGCACGCTGTGCCGATGCTAGGCCAGCCCCCAAAGTTTTCAAACGAGCCGAAGACCTCACTAGCTGGGGCTTTCGGCGCCAACACCCACAGGGGGATGACGATGCAGAAGAAGCCAAAGATGTGCACCACTATTACGAGGCTCTGGAGGTTTGTTAGGCGTCCGGCACCATACGTGTTCGTTAGCGTGCCGATGATGCCAATGCCGATCATCAGCAGCGACTGATGCCAGTTCTGCACCGTGTAGGCCGGGTGGGAGATGGACACCATGGATAGGATTATGACAGCCGAGGAGTACGCGGTCATTGCGACCAGAGACTGCCACCCCAGCACCGCGAGCCAGCCGACGATGTAGCTGAGAAACTTCTGATGTGAACGGGGAGCAAACTCCGAGACATAGTCTACGACGCATCTATTAGCACTATTAGTGATGTCCATTCACTAGATTCCAGACTCACAATGCTGCCCTCCCAAAGTCGGGGCCATGGAAGCCATCTCCGCAAGCGAGGCGGCGAGTGCGAATGTACATATCCAGGAGACGAGGTAAAGCCAGACCGTCCCAGCGAGCCCACCGTTTGTCAACGAGAACGCGCTTGACAAAAGCAGCACGACCCATGTACACATGCTCGTCGTCGCCAACCCGAGCATGGAGAGCGACTTGGAGTTACGTCGGGCTTCTTGTGACCTGCCCATAAGGGCCATGTCCCAAGCATCAGCATCATCACCCATCGTCAAGCTAATGACCTTGGTGAGGCTTTTGTCGCCATGGGTGTGCACCTCGCAGGCATCCATTGCGGAAAAGGCGCAGCGAAGGAGACAGGTGCGCGGCCAGAGACGGATGTCTTCCAACACGGAGAGGTCTCGAGAAGGACAGCGTCCGCGCGAACGAACGTGCGTTCAAAAGGAGCAAATTTGATGGGAAAGAAAAGTGACCGATCATCTATCCGGCTTCCTGAGCTTTTAACATCTCTAGTGAGATTTGCGATTGACCTCTTGCGACTTAACCTGGGCGGTACACTGCTGCGCTAAAGTGTCGGATCGTGTGTCTATGGCATGCGTCTGCGACTAGGCGGTTGTCCCCATCTAGGGCAGCCGGTCGTATTACTGCATTTCGAGGCGCCGTCGAAGGGACTGCATTAGTGTGTCGGCAAGCCTCGAAGCCGCGGGTCACATTTGCAGTAGACCAGCTACAAGATCATGTTGCAATATCACACACGTCCCGAAGGATTCGAGTCTTTGCACGCAGATTGAGTCAGGACTTGTCGGCCGCTCGTCGATGGCGACGGGGCGAAGCGAAGGATGCGCTATCAGCGCTAGCCCGCTGCGGCACACCGGTAAATCATCCGCACCCAGACACTGTCTCGTATGCGGCGTTAGACTTCAAACGGCATGTGGAGCCTTCACTGTTTTCCTCCCTCACAACTTCGCTAAGGCCTCGATTTGGAGGGTTTGAGACTCAGAGAGTAACCTTCCTGCCTTTCTTCAATGCAGGAACGGCCGAAAGCTTGGCAGGCCATCACATGTTCCGAGGCACACTTGACAGAGTAATTCTCTGTGGAGCTGGGGATATTGCAACACTGTCGAGGGCCGCTATACTAGTGTACCATGGTTCTTCTCGATGTAGTTTGTTGCCTCCTTCTCAACTGCATGAAAATTAGGTCGCCTCTGGCAGACAACAATGGAGACCTGTCAACAGTTCAGACAGGTGACTAGCAAACAATCTCTCCGTTCTCTACTCTAACTGGTCCCTCTTCCAAATCTCTACCTCTGCCAGTCTGACTTCTGAAACGGCTTGCCATCCAGCAGACTGCCCATGTCTGTCTTAGAGATACCGCTACCATTCCTCCGGATCTTGGACATCAGGACCTTGAAAAAGTTCATCGGACTTCTTGTCAACCCCGACGCACCTCCAACTCTACCAAACCCGTCCCTCAAGATGAAGCCGTCAATACCCACTTTCAAGCCCTCCTTTTCCATCGTCTTGGTCAGGAGCTTCGCGGACAGACCAAGGAATTGGCAAATTTCGAGGTAGTCTTCGTAATTGCTGATGTAAAGCTGGCCAGCAAAAAGACTAAGTTGAACAGAGAGCGAGCGCGGGATGAGGGGCGGCGTCACATTGCCTGAGATCGTGAAAAGATCCAGTTTGTCCAATGGGCTGTAGCCGGCGTTGCAACGGGCCTTGTACTTGTGCAGACTTGTGGTCTTGCTCTTCATGCAAGGTAACAGCAGATTGGCCTCAAAGTCACTCACAACCATAATGCAATCGACGTGATTAGCGTCGTTGGCGAGCCTCGTGAGAACCCATTGAACATTCCTTTGAAAGGCGTCAGACAGGAAGGAGATACCGGTTTTCTTTACCGTCGTTGCAAAGTCGGCGGTGACCAGCAGATTTCGCTTTCCAACGAGCTGATGCAAACTGATCTCACTTGACGCACTGGTTTCTCTGAGCGATTCGAATGCAGGCATGTATGCGCGGGATTCTTTTTTGATCTGCCCAAGAAGTGCAAATTCCTCGACATCCTTCTGTAAAGCATGGGGAGCAGGCTCCGCGGGCGGTGCTCTCTGGACTTGCCGTTCTTGCTCGGTCTCCGGGGACAGCTCACGCTCTTGCTCCTCCTGGAGTGTACCGGCGTTGTGTTGAAGGGTGCCGAATTCACGGCAGCGATCGGCGATGAGCTTCAGATCAGGGTCGGTCGTGTTCAAAGGGTGGTTCGGGTGGCCTTCAGCCTCAAGTGGGCTGTATCTATATTCGATCGATTGAGCTTCTTCTTCGAGCAACTCCTCCGCCAGTACCTTGGACAGCGAAGTCTCGCCGTTCTTCTTCATTCCTTTCCAGATCTTCGATTGTCGCACAAATCGCTCTCCTTGAACGGTCCAGAGTGGCATGCTGCGACGAGTCTCCATGTGAGTCTCCGAAATCGACCACAGCAATACATCAGCCACCGTGATGTCGTGGAGTGCAGTGTACGATTTCATATTTCCCTGTATCTTTGTCTGGATCTCCCGAGAAATGCAGAAGACCACACTTTGGCCCTGCCCGAGCTTCCTCATCCTCATGCATGCCTGAACTAGACGGTCTTTCGTCAAATGCGCACCGAGCGTGACTGCAGCCCGCCTATCCAACGGCAGCTTGAGATCAATGCCCCGAGTGTGACTCTCATCCAGAAAGACCAAGCAGACGTCCAAGCGGGAAGCGAACGGAGAAGTTTGCAGCGAGTCAACACGGCCATTGCGGTCAACCACACAGAGCTCATCCGAGTCATTGACAAATACGACCGCCTCTTTGCTGGAACCAGACAGTCTCAGCCATTCCTTAGAGAGGCCTAGATTGTCATACTCCAAAATCTGAGCGCCGACATCGAGAATGACCTGAACGGGCGGGTCAAGGCAAAGGACAGTGGACAAGAGACGCTCCGCATCCGTTGTGTGCTCTTCTGCTCCTACTGGTGATATGAGTTCGACACCATTCACAGGCTGGAGTAGATACTCGAGTACAAGAGCGTTGGTGTGTTTCTGCTCTGGTAAGTCAAGCTGCTGTACAAACAAGGGTAGTAAACGTCTTGAATCGTTGGTACCAGAGAATCCCGTGGTCACCAACTGCTTTGGCTTGCCAATATCCCATCCTGAAACGGAGAGCTTGTGGGGAAACTCCTTCATTTCTTTGGGAAACACAATGCGCGAAAGGAAGTAGTCAACAACAGCTTTGCCTTTGCGTAGGTGTGGAAACAGTTGTAGCATGCACTGTAGCCGGTCCTTCAGGTTAATGCCCTGCAACTGCTGAAAAGCCACCGGAATTTTCGGGGCGCTCTTGACCCAAGTCTGATATTCGGCATCCGCTTGATCACAGTCCATAAGATGCCCCAGCGAAGTAAACATATCTTCGTTGTTCAGCCCATCGTAGTAATAACAGAGCGACGTGAGGGTGATCACCACATCGGGGTGACTGAACTCAGATCGCGGTGTCGGGCTGTCCTTCGCACGGTACGGTACAGCAAGTTTGGTTGGCGGCGAACGAGAAGTCAAGCCGTAGTTCACTCGCCATCTCTTCTGACTTAGAGCAAACGCTAGAACGCCGCCCGCCAAGGTTCCTCGCAGTAAGAGTACCTGGGCTTTACATGTATCCCAGAACTCTCCTCCCTCTACAAGTTGTTTCGCTTCGATGCTGGGCTCTAAGGTAGTGATGTACTCAAAAACGGCGTCGCGCACGTCCTGAGACTGTCTGGCCATCTGAAAGCCTTCCAAGCCGTTGTCACGGATGTGTCCAGCTACCCGGAGTATCAAAGCGTCCGTGGCATCGGCGCGAAGAAGACGTATACGTGGAAAGGTTCCAGCACCGTTCGAATGAATTTCGATTGAACAGTCGAGATCTCTGGCGATTTCGGGGGCAATGTCTTTGACGATGGCTAGCACTTGCTGAATGTAAAGCCAGCGATCCGGGCTCAACTCGATAGATTGCTGCGTTCCCATGGTGTAGATGAGCTCGAATCGGACGCTGAAATTCTCATCACTTTCGTCGACAATGTCACGCGAGTAGCGGTCAAAGAAGTCTTGAATCGCCATCAGCGGCTGCCCCACGTCTCCCTTGTCATTAATGTAACACTCGGGAGCCATCAATCCGAAGGAAAGCATGTGTTCGGGCTGAACGAGAAGGATCCCACCAGTGCGCATGCACTCTCTCAAGGTTCGAAATATGATGCTCGTTGCGGCGGTGGTGAGCTTCAAAGACCGAGAGAAGGGCATATAGTAGATCCGGCGTTTGACTAAGCCTCCGAATTTGGCGATCAACATTTGGGCCATCTGCTTGGACTGGGGCTTCGCGACAACAACCCGAACCAGTTGGGAGCCATTCGCGAGAGCAGCGGCGACCATTGGAATGATGACGGTGGACTTGCCCTCGCCCATATTGAGCTGCATGACGGCGTTGCTACCAGAAGAGGGACTGCGCATTTCTGAAGCGATCTGTTCCTGCACCTCGCGAATCATGATGCCGCTTTCGACCTCCATCAAAAGAGACTGTGGATGATCGTATGGACTCCAATTCTTGTGACCGGGGTTACGCAGCTCTTTACGAAGATCCACGAACTGCTCGCTCTTGTGCAGGCGTACAAGCCGGTATGCTTGCTGTAGTGCGGTGATTGCGACTCCGAAATCTACAATGCAGGTTTTCCATGCATGTGGAAGGTTGCAGACACGGTCATGGGCGAGCTGTTGGAGCAACAAGACCGGCGAGACTCTCGGCCAATGTCGCACGGTGCGTTCACTGGTCGAGTTGGCAAGTTGACAAATAGATCCAAGAAGCCTCGCGTAGATACCACGAACATGATCTTTACACTTCTTTTGGTGTGCAGTTAGCACGTCGAGCGCCAAGTCTTGAGCAGGCAACTGTTCACAGTCCTGCTTGATGAAAGCACCCAAACTGGTCTTCAGATCAGCGGTGTAGCTTTGCTCATACTGAGACATTCCTGAAGAAGCTTCCAGAGCCTTAACAAGTGTTTGCAGACGTGGCGAGTCGTTGACAACAGTGGTACTCTCAAGACTGTGTGCACAAGTCGGAAGGTCAAGTTGAAAGCGGCCTTGCATATGAAGAGGTGTCGGTGTAGAGAAAAGGTCACTTATCGCGAAATGGGAAGGGGCGCTTGTTCTCAGCACAGTAGTTGTGCTGATAATAGGTGGAAGCGACACATGTTCGTTTTCGAGACGAGTGAGCGACTGTATGACACTGCTCAGGTACTCATAGAAAAGATTTTTGTCGTACCAAGCCTGGAACTTCGGCCTGACGGCATCCATGGCATGCTCCATGTTGATATAGGTCGATGCATCGGAAATTTGAGGCATGGTAGGGATTTCTTCGGTCCGTTGAGCGAAGAGTGCATCCACGACCCTGGTTACAGCGGAGGATTTAGCGGACTGCCAAAGTGCCCAGCAACGAGCATCGTAGTCTGCCTTTTTCTCTTTCACCCCACGCCGGGTGTTGGATTCGGGACAGAACTCGATGGTCCGAGTTGCAGAACCGACGATGGTTTCAAGCGAGTTTCTTGTACACTGCAACCCATGAGACAGCGTGAACAGATCCGTTGAAGGGGCTGTGGTCGTTGTCAGACCTTGACACTTGCACACCATGGCGAATACTTGTAATAAAACCAGATCGGCATGGTCGGCAAACGCCATGGATGCTAACCATATTGTAACAAAATATCGTTCCCCTGGCGTCTGGCTTTGCCCAAGTTTCCGGAAATGGGTCGGGAGTCTCGCAAGAACACGTGCAAACTTCTTGTCTTGGGTCAGAACGCCAGCATAGCAATGCTTGCTGGCAACTAGTGATGTGTTTGGACCATGGATACTTGAAACTTGGCACAGTTCACGCCACAGTTGCTCGAGAGAAGCCTTCGGCCAGTGCGTGTCGGGATCGGCCCTTGTCATGAGATTGGACATGAGAGCGGCGTTGGTGCCACGCTCAGAGTCCAATCCTCGATCGCGGGAACTGTAAGTTCGATCATGCTGCAGATCGTGGTCCTCAGCACCAAAGCCAGGCACCCTGAAGGTTGAAGAACGAATACTGTCACGTTGTTGGAGGTGATCGTCGCATTCTCGTAAATTGGGATACTGAAGCTTGATGTCAGGATAGAAGATTTCGGCATCTCGGGCTTGGTCAAAGATCGCTTGCAGTGGTGTCCACAAGCAAGCAAGCGCCATGCTTGAGGTCCGCCCGCTTGCTTGCTTGATT
>PEGC01000122.1:0-25743 GCA_002921095.1 Cladosporium sp. SL-16
CATATCGGGACAGCGACGAGTCCCACGGCACAGAAGGGGAGGTTGATGTAGAACACCCTGGATACACGTCAGAATCGAAAGTGCTGCCGCGTAGCGATTACTGAAGAACTCACCATCGCCATTGTGTCTTGATCAAGAGGCCCCCGATGATGGGAGCAAGAAAAGTTCCAAACGAGAAAACCAGCTGTATGTAGCCTTGATATGTCGACCTCTGTAATAGCGGTACAAGATCCGACAGTATGATCAGGTTCACACTCAGTATGCCTCCACCGCCGACACCCTGGATCGTTCGACCGGCAAGCATAGCGGGTACAGTGGGAGCAGTGGCGCAGACGATACTTCCAATCGTGAAGAAAGCCACAGATCCAAAGAACATGGTTTGGCGGCCAAAGATATCTGCCAACGCTGCCATGGTCGGCTGACACACTGCACTTGCGAGCAGATAACTCGCGGCTATCCAGAAGGACTCTACCGCGGTGGCGTCAAGAGCTTGGGCGACCGTCTGATAGTGTTGTCAGCATTATGCTCACTGCTTTTACTTCGGCTTGCACTCACAGGCAAGGTCGCCGTCAGTATAGTCATGTCTATCGAGATAATGAACTGTCAAACTTCGTTAGCTGTCTCTCACACACTGGGGGTTGCATTCATCGTACGACGCAGAACGTTTGGACAGCCAAAGCCATCTTGACATTTCCGTCTGGTTTCCAGGACTTGTAATCGACATCAGGATCCAATGATGTATTCGCTTCATTTTGCTTGTCGTTCGTCGCGTCCACAATGTCGTTCTGTTGACGCGTTTGGGGTGCCATGGTGTGAGATCTGGAATCGATGCAGGAGAAAGCCGAAGATGGGTCACGGCAAGCAGTCTACTGAGCAACACTCGTAGATACCGTGTGCCCTTTTTATACGCTCCATGACAGTTGCACATGCAAAGATGGGTCGAGATTATTGAATCACGCTCTCGGAGCTTATTACTGAATGGGTCAGGATTCCGTGTGATACACGTAAGTTAGACAAAAAGTGGGGATGGAGCGAATCGTGAAGCTATCCTGGACATCGCACTAGTATTATGGCTGGCCTCTGACACGATGTTGGAACTCTAAGATCAGACATGACGGAATGAGGTTGCATCCCGAGTGTGGCTCTAAGTGACTCCGGTCATGTAAGCTCTTTCTCCTAGCCCCTAGCATTGCGGATTAAAATCCGACTACGAGGCAATGGAGTCAAGCTTGAAGCATCAAGAATTTGCTTCTCGAGTCTCTTTGGACTATGCAGTACAGAACTACGTCACTTTTCGAATCGGAAGATCGTAGTATCGGGACTGACGAAGCTTCTCTGATGCCAAATATCACTAGAAAGTAGCTGGTGTATGTACTGTATATTGACACCTGTATGTGTTCGGATAACTGTTACAAGTGCCGTACAGCTATGCTAAACAGGCCCCGGGGGCCAGTCTAAGCTCAGTGTCACGATGATGATCATTTCCAGAGATGGGAATAGCTTGACTTAAGTCTGCACTGCAGTCCGACACATGGTGTTCACATGATTTGTACGATATACTCGCGGATGTGATTCCTACGGGCTGGTGCCGTGGTCTGATTTTCATGTGTCGTATATCATAGGATCAGAAAGTTTCCATGAACGATCGATCAGGCTTTCGGATCTGTCTGTGCAAACAACAATGACGTCTAACGGAGATCTGGTGAGGCGATGAAGGACGGACTCCATCACGTGGACGATAATTTCGCAAGTTTATTAATTTGCAACGCGCCTGCTTGAACGTAAGGCAAAGCACTGTTCCAATACGCAACCTCAATTTCAGAAAGCCATACTCGACAGCTAGCAATTATGCCAATTGAGTCCACAGAGACATCTTCTTTGACAGCCCAGTCCAGAAATGCTTTGGCACTCCAAACAAGTCGTCTAGCAGCATCCACGAAGCAAGACGGCTCCACTGGGAAGATCATCGAGAAAGACGACCATGCCAAACAAGTTACGAACTCTGGCAGGCAAGTCGAAGAGATTGGGAAAGAACACCCCAGAGTTTGGCCGCCAGCGCAACGGGTATACAAGGAACCGCGACAGAAGGTACGCTGGAGGTGTGAAGTCTGTCGAACTGTCTTCACCACCAGCAACAAATGTCGTACATGTGAGCACAAGATGTGCTCAAGCTGTGAACGCGACCCGTGAGTTATACATCGGCTACTCTATCTATGAGCGCAATTAGTGCGTGGGCTAACGTCTCCGTGAGGCCCAGAAGGAAGTCGAACAGAGCTCGCTTCGAAGATGTTTCTGGTCGCCAAGGGACGACTTGGTCTCATCGCACACCTTCGCGAGGTTTATTTGCTTCCGAGCTCACGCATCGTCAGCAAGTGCGGGATGATGGCTCGAAATGATATTGAATTCGATCGTGCTACGGACAAAGTAGCGGACCTTGTATAGCTTGTTGCAAATGTAGAAGAACACCATGGCATAAATCCACGAATTTCCATCCTCTCGGCTGAAGGGAGATCCTCGCTCCTTACATGCTGGACATCGTCATGGTGTGTTGTCGTTTGACCAGGTTTTATTGAGGCACGCGACACGTCCTTACCAAAGAACCATGCAAAGGGAAAAGTGAAAAGGAGGATGGAAGAAGAGCAGAGCAGAGATCGCAAAAGCTGTTGAGGGCAACACCACGATTCTAGTCTTGCGGAGGGAGTGGAAGACCTGTGACTAGAAAATCAGGTGGTAGGCGGCGATCAACTGGGCTGAGCAGGGAGGCTGAGAAGGCATTTTTCGGCTCCGGCCATCGCAGAGACTTTGGGGTCGGCGACAGCAGGCGACCAGTGGCCAGCCTCAGCCCCACTTGCATCGTCATAATACATCTTAACCTTCGTCTTTGTAGCTGCTAACTCGATCGACGGAGGTTTACGTTACCTACCGGTCTTTTCCGTCATTGACTCGAAACCCCGCTTCCCTCGCTATTCTACGCATTTCCTCGAAGCATGGACCATTACTCGGGTCTTGGAAAGAACTGCTCTCAGTCTGTGCATCGCTAGGATGTCGTGGGGAAGTCGGTCGTCAGTATCGTTGTAGGAGTATCAAGTTGGCCACCAGAGACGAGGCTCCACACTGAATCCTCTATTCGTAGCGCAAGCGATCGTTGATCGCTTGCGCGAGAACACCTTGCAAGATCGTCTAGGCGTCCAAGATATACTTGTCGGGTCCAGTTGTCATGCCTGCACCTGGTAGCGGCATTGGCATAAGCTCTTTGAAACACCTCTCCCTGTTCAGAAGTCAGATGTCGCAACTGACATGATAGTAGTGCAGTCAAAGACTATACCAGAGGTCCAATGACGTGTCTTCCTTCATCAATTACCGCTTAACGCTGAACGAAGAGGAAACGCAAAAGTAGAAGGAGCTCCTGTATCAATGACAAGAAGCCAATGGGCTACGGCCGTTGGCAATAAATGCAGAGCGATAGGTGTGGCAGGTGGAGTCGGCCTTGAGATGTTGAAAAGATCTTAGATGGGCGCGGGCGTGTAAACAAGACAAGAGTATTGCAGTGAGGCCGCGGGGGATGATGACGCTCCCAGGAGGATACAGTAATAGCGGACATGTCAAAATCAACCGAAGAACTCTCGCGCGCATAGACCACCGCTCGTTCCCTTGGCAAGAACCGTTGTTGGCCTGTGAGTCACCAGGCTAGCCTGTTCCAGTACTCTACCGTAACGATTTCGATTGACAACAGTGGACGAATGCCCCCATCACTCAGAGGGCGGATAAAGTATGGTGGGCGCCCCAAAAGGGTACACTTGCTTTCCTCGTCGAACCTGCAGACCATGAGATGTCTTGAAGACGGTGGAGCCAGTCCGAGGTATCTCTATTGAGGTTTAGACGCTGGCAGGCTTCATCAAAACATGAGTCGTTGGTGTTAAGGGCCAGTCGAGTTCGAGCCCAGCCATGTACTATGTGAGCATGTAGTGTTGTCGCAATAGATTGCATAAGTTACAGCCTAATTGAAACAAAAGCCGAGTCCAACTATGAAAGATTCCCACACACGAAAAAGTTTCCCCACGTGCCAAGACAGTTACCCCACGTCGGACCCATTGTGACGTGTATCCCCATGCCGTAGTCCAACCCCTAGCGTATCATTCTCTTTGACGAATAGACTCATCGACCGCCGGTCGCTAAGCCATTTGGAGACCAACACCAACTGTTGGCCTGTCAAGAGCACGCCTGAGTGCGTTTTCCCATCTGATTACTTGCTTCTCTTCACCACCAACAACTTTTGCTCAAGCCTTCGTCGTCGCTCTATGGTCTTCCGCGAAACTTTCTTTGTCATCTGGCTTGCAAGTGTCATCTCCTCGTCGAAAAGGAACACACATACTTCTCCTTCATCGTCTGCTGGGACTTGGTCAGCGTCGTACAGTCCTCCCATAGTTGCCAATAATACCACTCACCTCTTGTCTCATGGTTGTGCGCCGTTTGGTATCGTGCTTCGAAATTGTTGGTTTTCCGCTCCTGCTGCTCAGGTGCCATCCTGCGAGGCGAAATTACGTGGCAAGGGTAGGCTGGTCCTTTCCTGGGAATGTAGAAGCAACTTGTTGTGAAGAGGGCAGATATGCCCACCTCTGTTGGATGAGGGGGCCGCCACGGACGTAAGAAGGAGTCACTCCAATGGAAGGATTGCGAAATCTCGATATTATCAACACCCAACCACAGGGTCGCGAAAACCCGTCGGGAAGCATCTGGGCACGGCCGTGCCGCATACAGTTTGCAACAACTTTCCGTATACTCGACTCTTCTAGAACCCGTAAAATGGTAGATTCTAGGCCTTGAAGTGGAGTATCGACCGAGGCACAGGCTCACCGCCGCTGCACCGAGAACGTCGCCTCCGTAGCGAGCTTCTTTTGCTCAAAACAGAGAAGACGAAGCATGGACGCCAGACAAATTCCGACCGCCATCGCGTGTTTAAGTGACACAGCACCCACGACGGTCGCTCAAGATCGCTTTCCATTGGACCATTGGCAACATCTCGGAGTCGCTATGGAGGCCTTGAAATGGGAGTATGATGTCGTTGCATCTGAAGCCGTACATCGTCTGCAAGGTGTGTGCGGCATCCGTGGCGACCTCTACGATAAGCTCGACCGTCTTCATACATCGGACCCAGTTCTGGAACGATTCTGGCAAATCACAAGGACAACCCCCCCATGGGTTAATTGGGAGCAGCTAGGACGTGGCCAAGCCGTCTGCAAACAATATGCCATCCCGATGCTGATAGGTTTCGCATTCCAAGGGTTTGCTGGAGAGATTGCAGCCGCTCTTGGGCCTGCAGAAGTGCTTGTTCGCACCGGTAGTCTATCCCAGCGCCACATCATTGGTCGTGTGGCGTCGACACTGCGTTGGCTCATGGAAGTGACTGAGTCACCGGAATCGCTTCATGCCGATGGTCCAGGCTCTGTGTCTACCATCAGAGTGCGATTGCGACACGCTGCAGTCCGCCAACGCATGCTGGCCATTCCGAACTCGCATCCTGCTTTTCTGGACACGACTCTGCATGGCATACCTATCAACACATTCGACTCCATTCTGACCTTGACATTCTTCTGCTGCAATCCGATCTGGATCCAACTTCCTCAGTTGGGCATCATTCTAAACGCGAACGAAGCTGAGGATCTTGTTGCCTTGTTCCGTTATCTTGCATACCTGTTGGGCGTGCCAACTGAGTACTTTGCGTCGGCCGCCATGGCGAGGATGACTATGGAAACCATCAAAGATGGCAAGGCACCACCCAGTGAGTCGTCGAAGAAGATCACACAGGACTTCATCGCTGCGTTGGCGGACAAAGCGCCATACAATATGTCGCGTGGATTTATACAGGCAGGAATCAGGTCTATGAACCCAGCTTCTGTCTGTGACGCGTTGGGTGTGGAAACCGTAGGGTGGTCATCATATATTGCTTTTGCGAGCTTGCGATGGTCTGTCAAAATTGCAACTGTCGCACGACCTGTAAGACTTCTTCTACCACCGGACAACATCTTGATTGAGGTATGCAAATCAGTACGGAGAAACAATGGCACGAGCAATGTAGCATTCAAGCTGACTTTACAGAAGGATTGTTGCAGATACCTTTCACCGCATCAGTTGTATCCTACTCAGAAGTTCGAGGATGATACGAGCTGCGGGTTGGGGTATGAATCAGCTTTTCTCTCTTCATGTCCGGCATCTCAAGATAACGATGCTCTCGTTCGAGGCAGAAAAAGCATCAAGAGCATTTTTTGTATCCAGCGCCCGGTTGAAACTGTTCTTGTTTCGCTAGTCGGAGTATCTTTGGTCCTGGGCTTTGCTTCGACTACAATCGTTGTAAAAACAATGATTAGAATTCTAAAATGACATGCTATATACTCGACTCACACTAATTTTTCTGGGTCACTTCTCAATTTTTAACTTGTGAATTATAACGTGGCCTCAATCATGAGCTCGGGAGCAGGGTTGGAACAACAATCTTGTGCATAGAATAGACATGATTTTCAGTGCCACTCCTGCCACCTTGTTGGATCTTCGGGAGTGCCAACGGACGCATCACCTTGCGGCTTATGTTGACAAGATTTTCGGCTCAGACCGGGCTTCCAAATGTTGGAGAAAAGAAAAGAGCTGATGCTTCCTCGCTCATCACAAGTTGTAGTGCACATTATTCCCGGAATGATTTAACTCTTATTTGCCACTTCGTAATCAGTCCCTCATTGGAGCCGACTCGGACGAAATCAGCCGCAATCACGCTATGACAGAGTAAGACTAATTTAAGTCATTTGCACAATTCAAGGATACGCTGCATTTCATTCAAATTTAATTGTTTGAATCGTTGCCTTCAACTGCGAAAGTTCGTTCAGAGAATGTGTTGTTGCCTTCAAAGTATCCGCACTCACACGTCAATGATAAGAGCTACCGAACCCCCAGAGATACACGTCAATAACGCAGTTACATACAAGTCAAGCATGCTGCATCAGCTGCTTCTACTCGGGTCAACAAGCGACAACCATGTTGAGATCGATCGCTCTGGACTCTCGTGGTTGCAAATTTTGATGAATTAAGAGGGGCTGAACGGTTGTCACTGAGCGTCAACAGTGGTTAAAAAAATTCATACCTGCTCGTGCACTGATTGTCTGGTTCCAGAATGTTAAAGCTCTCTGATGATTTTACAGCTTACGGAAACGTATTGGCAATCATGGATAGAATATAATGTTTTGTAAGAAGGTGTATTACAGTACCATTTGCGCCCGCTGTGATAGGCAGCAAGTAACCTAGTTCGTCGAAACTAACACCTTTGCATCTCGTTGAGATCCTCAATCATCCTTGACTCCATTTTCCTAAATCTGCTTCCCCTCTGATTCACTATACTGCGAAGGCCATTACGTTCGGAAAAAGTGCATTTGGACCTGAAGCCAAATTTGCTTGAGAACCCATCTACGATCCTGAATGCTTCGTCAATTTCTCTGAATGCTTCGTCAACCTTTTTCAGACCAGTGTAGTTAGCTTCAGACACCATAGCGCTATGTCCTACAATGATGTCCACGAGTGCTTGCAACTCGTTGAGATCTTCCTGCACAAGGGATTTGTGATCGTCCTGCTGAGGTAATTTGGGAGTTACACAGCGCGCACGTAGATTCTTCCAGTGCACCGGGCCCGTCTTACTTCCGAGCAGTTCGAGGAATGCTCGTCTCCAGAACGCGGGACGGATCGTGCTAGGGGGTTTGTTGTTCACGATCTCACACAAGGCGACAACGCAGCAAAGTATACCGCAGTTGAAAGAGTCTTCCTGCTTGAGAGGGGTATGTGATACAGTCAGCCTATTTGTCAACAGCAGACTCGTATCTGTCAGAGGGACACGAACCTTGTGTTGTGAATAAGTCCAATTCCTAAACATACCAAAACTACTCAATGCCAGCTTCGCCTGCTCAAGATTCGATTCTTGATGCAAAGGGTCATAGATAACTCCTGTTCCTTCCTTTGGCTTCATTATGGCCATCAACCAGTGTTCTTTATTCACATTCAGCGGTATCAACACTAGCTCGTGAAACGGTTTGATCTCCCTGATCTTCTTTCCTTCGTTTGCCGACGGGCTGCTTACAAATACGGCAACCGGACTCAATATCAAGATGTTCTCACGGTGTGTGATGAATGGCGAAAGAACTGCGGAGAAGACATCCTCGACTAACCAGCGATCACATTCTAGAGACTCGATGCACTTTGCTCTCAGAGTCTCAGAATACTCCGTAGCAAACATTGGGATCTCGTCAAGCTCCTCGTCCGATATCGTAATGTATTCTTCCGGATCCTCAACGTGTGGGCGTTTCTCGTGTATCTCGCCTGTTCTCACAGAGGGTTGATCAGATAATTTGATAGGATAGGCCGTGGGCGATCCTCTGCGTGCGCCATTTGGTCTCCGAGGTTTTCGCTCGCGCTGCTTGTAAACTGTCGTCGATGGCGATAATTGTCTGATCGCATTGAGGACATGTTTATACTCCCAGTCTTGATGTTGTAGCTTTGTTCTGGGGTTACTTTTGTCCACCAAAGTCTTAGCTGCTTCGACATTGGATTCCTTCTCTGAAAGTTCCACCAATTTGCGAAGAAGCTTAGGGTTCTCGTCCACATTTCCACACAGATCAACGACCTGATATGGTCGCAGTTTCCAACTCCCTGTCTTAAGATTGCGTAGACCCTCTTTCACAGTCTTATCGCAGCCGAATTCAACGATCGAGTCGATCATGTCTACCTCATGTGGTTCCAGTACATCAGCGATGTCTTTCTCATTCGGCAACTCGTTCATCAAGTCTTTCAGTGCGTTGATCATATCCTTCCCATGTTTCTCGTAACCTTCAATGAGTCGATGAATGGCATCGATCTTTTGACTCAATCTCCGACTCTCTGGTCGGTACGATACATGTGATTTCTGCGACACAGGGGACAGATCCATAGTTCAGTAACAACTGGAAGAAGACGGGGAATAAGGTGATCTTTGCGATGACTAAAGTTGTTTGACGGTGGACTACCTACAGCGAGATTCCACAGGTAGTCTGGCAATGAACCTAGCTGTGTTCTTATAACTTAATGCAAACTGATGCGAGATAAAGATGTTCAGGGGGGTCAAGAACCAGTTATCGGGCCCCTTTTCCACGTAGCAATTACTTTCGTTACGTAGTACAACAACAGTGAAACGTTCTTTGAACACACGATAGGACATGCGCTTCGACTACGTACCACAATCACAGTGGTCTTGATCAGCCTGTCAGAGCGGGGACAAATGATACACAACTTCCATCCTGACGATTGGAGTGCTTGCAATTAACCCCTAAATCCTTAGCACATACCAAGTGCTTCCGCGCTCACTTTGACTCTGCAGCGCCACGGTTAATAAGATCGTTGCTATGAACAGGTATGTGAGCAAATACACTCGTTCGTCCCAACGCTCAATCTTTATTGTCGCTTGATCCATGAGACACCGGAATGATATTGGCACCGATACAGGTATATCAAGCTTTTATGGCCAACCAATCGCTGTGAATAGATCGTACCATAAACCCCGGCGTTACGATAAGGATTTTGCGAGCGCTTCTGATCCTTCGAAGTAACGTTAGAGACCGCTCAGCCATCTGAAGACGAGTCGGAATTGGGCTCAGGTCATCGATCGGCTTTTCTCTCCCCACGCCAAACATTCCAACACAACAAACTTATCGATGGATATCAAGGAAACAGGAGAAGTATGTTCTACATCAAGGGCCTAGTTGAGACTATCTTTATATCGCTAGCCGGGATATCACTACTGCTGGGATTTGAGTTGAGCGTGTCGATTGTGATGATGATAGCGATGGTTTGGATAAGATGATGTAACGTTAATACAGTTGATTGGATGACATTGTCTCGCTGAACACAAATTCGTCATGAGCTATAACTTACTAAGATTGAGACCTTTACAACAGAGATGAAACACTTGATCATACTGTATAACGTTATAACGTTACCATAACTTAAAATCCAGACTTCCAGAGCCAGACTTGCTGCCTTGTGGAAGCGTACAAAACTTCAGTAGCTAACTTATGTGGACCTCAGAGTTATGCTTTGATGGGGGTAATAGTTTTCGAAATCATACATGACCATGATCCAGGATTTTTTCGATGTGCATAACCTTGACCTCACGTCACCTCAGATTTAAGTTACGCTTACGGAACGCTCGTTAGAGCTCGGCGCAGCGCGGGCCGTGTGATAACGGCTGTGATCCGACCTTATTTGCATAACTATGTAGATTGATGTCATTTAGGATAGGGTCTTGCATACTGCAATACTATAAAGACAATCGGCCTAGTCAAAAAACTATTTACCGTCCAGAGATTAACCTTGCACACGCTTATGAAGGCAGCTGATTACTTCCGGCCACATTCTGTTCCTCTCTGCACAACGAATAGCTGTCCTAGTCACCTGCACTTTTGTGTTGTGCATTAGGACCCATACTGGTTCGTTCCATCCTTCTGTGCATGCAGCTTCGATAGGGGTAAAGCCTCTACTGTCTTTCAAGTTCACGTCAACGCCCTCGACGTCGAGTAGTAGCTTAAGATTCGTTGTATCCTTTTTATTGAGGGCATAGTGTAGTGGGGTTCGTGCGATGTCTGAGAAGTCAGATGATTTCTCGTTGATGTAGGCTTTCGACAGTCCAAGAAGGAATGGTAGAGCCAACGGGCTGCGTGACTCGGAAGTCCGGGATGCTATATAACACAAGGGATTTATTCCAGCTACGACAACTGGAGCTCTAAAATCGTAGACATACTCTATCTTGACGTTGCCGAGCTCCGAAAGCGGGCGGAAAGGAAGATCTATACCCGGACACCGCTCCAGTTTCGGCTCTGGAGCGAGCAGAGACTCCTGAGAAGGCGGAGTAAGTATAATTATAGATCTCAATCGATTCTTCTTCTTCCAGATGCTCGCGAGCTGCTCTATAACGGGATGCGGATCAAATCGGGATAAAAATCTTAGCCCATCGTAATCGAGATATACCATCTCTATTTCTTGGAGCCATGCTAGTGGTAGCTTCTCGAGAGGGAATGCTTTTTCTGGCCAATATCGGGCTTTTACGACGCAGATTTTGGTCCGGGAGTATGACCCATCGGCAGATTCCAGAATGTTTCTGCTCGCTCTCGTCCATGGAGGTAGCTTACCCTCTAAGCTGCGAGTTGGAAGGGCATAGTCAATGATCGTATCACGTAGCTCTTGGGGTATGCCTTCCAGAGAAGGTGCACATATTTGTGGTGATGTCGTGTTCTCGCTGTTTCTCGGGACAACAAATGTGGACGAGACAAACTCTTCCGTCGACATGGACTTTTGGTGCAGTTCAGCCCACATATTTTCTCCGATGGTTGTCAGCTGACTGGAATTTTTGTCATAATAACCCCGATGAAGCATTGTCTCGGCATCGCTTATACACCTCTCTATGAACGTGTTTTGCGCGTCGAGGTACCAATACGTTGGAACTATTGCTGCCTGAAATCTGCGAGCCATTTTGCTGTATTCTCGCTGCATCAGGCTGGCCATGTCCCGAATCAATATGGATTTATCGAGAACCTCGTTGCGCTTATTTGTTTCTTGTCTGCATTTCATGATGAGTGCTATCATTCTTCGTTGCATAACGTGAAGATCGGGACGAAACAAATTCAGGCCCCATGCCATGTCCCAGTGTTTCCATTTACGCTCGTTGTTTACACCCGAGTGGAGTGCGTACCATACCTCAGTAGGAGGGTGTTCCAGATAGGTAATATCCTGTATTATCTGCAGAGGGAGATCTAGGTCCTTTAGTCCTAGCCAGGCGTCAGCTGATACAGGATTTTGGAGATGAGCTTCTATCGCCCTTGTCTTTTCAGCGTCATTAATCAACTCTGACCAGTTTTTCGCGTCGAGCATTGTGAGATCGCAATAGAGATCCGTGGTGCCTTGGTTTTTCTGACAAAAATCGTAAATAATATACGACCTTGCCTTGACGCGACGGGGGTCAAAAAGGTGTGACTGGGTAAGCAAAAGGGGGTGGAAAGGCCTACGTAAATGAAGGGCATATGGGGTAAGTTGACTTCAGGGCCTCAACGACAAGTTGGTGTGACCCCCGCTTTGTTATCTGTCACCATGCACTTAGCCACTTTTAAAATTAGTCATTTTCGGCCGTGCATCGCAGATTTGAGCATATATTAGCCTTTTGTCCGAATGACGGGCAGCAGACATTTATCTATAAGATCTTTTCAGAGTCTGACGGCAATCTTTTCTCCCTGGCAATCGATCTCTCAGTACCAACCTGTTATTTGCCGCAAGAATGGAGACGAAACGGACTTTCGAGCTCATTTCACAAGACATGAAAGTGTTCAAATGTGGTAATGCGACGCCCGATTAATTCGCAGATATCGAATCATTTTCTTACCTTTGCTGTCAGATCGAGACATTGTCAACCTCTCCGAAGTCTTGAAAGATGCTGCCGACATTTGTACCGATGACACTACAGGTGAAATACCGATACCGGTGAACAATGCAATTTTTTTTTGAGCACATAGTACGGAGCTGACTCTGCCATGAAGGTGGCGGGAAAAGTGCTGGTAAAAGTAATCGAGTGGTGTGAACACTATCAAGGAACGAGTGACGCAAATCCAGATTGGGAGTCGACGTTTGTTCAAATGACCACCACAGAGCTTTGCAAAATTATGATGGCAGCTTCATACCTAGAGATTGACAGACTATCCTATCTGTGCGCCAAAGCTTTTGCGGACCGTATCACGGGAAAGTCTGCAAGGCAACTGCATGTAAATCTGAATCTCTCTGGAGTCTTTGAACCAGATGAGTTTGATGACATCACTAGAGAGAATGGCGGACGCATGTAGCATTGGTCCTCAAAACAACTGTGCTCTTTCCTTTTAACGTTACGGTTGTCTTATAGATATGCCACAAGAGTGCTCACAATACCGCTATATTCTGATGATCTACTGAATGGCAGGGGTACTAAGGATGAGACTCTCCTCGCATTCTACATATCGAAAGAAACTTAAATCGCCTAATCCAAGTCACTTCTAGGGAGCGAAAGAATGTTTGCGGAATTTCCCTTGCCAAATCAGGGAAAACGTTCTTCTCCAATTCGTAGAATCAGTGATAGCACACGATACTCGCGCAAGTGTGTGACAAACTCAGCACGGCGGAGACGAAAGCGTTTCTACGGATCGATGGACTCTAAGCACTTTTCAGTACAAGTTATGGATGACCATCTGGGCATTGGTTTCATCCCAAATAAGCTTTGAACAAGTTACGTGGAGCTCACACGTCAGAGGGCTGCATATGATTTCCTACATCTTTGAGTGTAACTTGATTGTAGTATTACTAAATCTCCCAGCGTCGCTACCGTCGGAGCAAAATCTCAGGGTTAAGACTGATCGTCAGAATAAACCTGAGTGTGGCAGACATGCTTATTGAGAAATACAGGGATTATATACATGACTCAGTCTGAGATCCACTGATACTGTCTAGCAAAGCACCAAAGGCGACGAAGAGGTGGCTTCTGATTTAGAAAAAAATAGCTAGAGGGCATTTATCATGTTGATCCACCATTTTGAGAACCCATTCTACGACAAGTCACTCGTGTTGTAACTGCCCAAACTCTCCAACATGTTTCATGACTTGAATTTGGAATTTCGAATCCATGTTCGCAACCGATCCTGCATAGCCCCTCAGTACACAGTACCACATGCCAATGATACAGTGATGTACGACTCGGGATTTTACTGCCCCGTAAACGTAGAATCGTATGATTAGTCCGCGATTTTTGTCCGTTTCAGGGCTCTTGTGCCATCGCTCGAGGTATCCGTGTCGTGACCGCGCTTTAGTGACTTCGCTAACCTCGACCGTTTCGAGCTTGGTGCGTCATCGCCCGAGCTATGTTCTTGGTGACCGCGTTTCTTCGATTCCTCGAGTCTTGTCCGTTTGGAAGCTGGCTCGGCGCCATCTGAGCTATCTTCGGCGTAGCTGCGTTTCATGCGACTAGAGTTGGTCTTTGACGACTGATCTCTCTTCCTCGCTTCTTCGAATTCCATTGCCCAAAAATCGACTCCATCATCTGTGTAGATGCCGTTGGTGTCCAAGATTCCACTGTTGACCATTACTTGGCATGTATCCATCGATCGCGCACACACAGCATCAACAATGGCATCGAACGAAGATTCAGACCCGTTCATTCCCGTTGCGACTGCAAGAACTTGATCCGCACACAACGACCTGATGATGGCGTCTCTCGATGCGCAAATTCGTGTTATTTCCCGATGAATTTCCACAAAACCTTCCCAGGTGATATTAAGGGCACCCCTGACGGCTTCTGCATGAGGTCTCGCTTCCTTATCGTTCTTCCCATAGTGGTTTCTGGCTCCCAGTTTAGACATATGGAAGAAATTGCTGCATCTGCAGTATCTTTGGACATGGCCATTAGTTTGACATTAAATACATTTCGAGAATTTCTAGGATTCCATGATAGCAGGGATGGGAAGCGGATGGAGGGGTGTCCAGAGACGAACGTCTCGCGTGCTGTTTCCCCAAGGGGTCTCATATCAGGAAATCGATCAGGAATCGTGTGTCAAGGGGCTACTGCGAATCAGGTACTAGGAAAATCCTTACCAGCCGTGTCATGACTTTTGATCCTTGCTATCGGAGCATTCTTTCAGACGCACAATAAAAGTTGGAGGACAGGCCCCCTGTTGAGTGCAAGCATTCCAGTCAGACTTTACGACAGCTACTTAACACCTGTTCTATCTGCATGTCGACGAAAACCTTTGCTCGTCCAGGGATACCATTTAAGAGGTGCATTACCATATTGAAGTCTTCATAAGGACAGTATTCCGATTTCAGCATGAGTCTCTCAGACGACTGGTGTCCTTCCGGTAGCGAAATTGCCCCAACACCTGTCTGGTATGAGAATCATTTGAGAAATGGTCGGGTTAGATGGCAACACAAGGTCGTCGCTTGGGGTCTGAACATCTCAAGGGCCGACCTTTATAATCTTCAATTTGACCTCATTTGTCACTTTTCCCGGTCAGGAGAAAACCTTGCATGCATATCCCTGCACGTCAAAGACTCAGATATCGAGGAATTCGAGAAGCTATATAAGGGAGTGGCAAAAATGTACGCCTGGGTAGAGGTTTCTCGACTCTGGAGCCAGGAAGCGATAACACAGTTCATTCGACGGGTCCGCTCTATCGTTCCTAAGCTACTGGAAGCATCCGACATCGATAGCGCTACTGGCAGATTGTCCGAGAAGGGGCTTTTGGCATACAGACCGTTGATGACCCGTTGTCCTGCAAAGCTGGAGATAAATATCGACTGCTTGGTAGAGATTTTCGGTTTATCAGGACTTAGGCCCAAAACATTGAAGGTCGTTGCCAGAAAACTCGGGCTCAACGATGACGATCAAACGTATCTCATACGAAATAGGTCAGATCCTACCTTCCTCAAGGAACTGGTCGACAAGCCGCATGAGTTACTTATGATGATGCACGATTGCGAGGTCTTGTTATCTGGCTCCCGGGTAACAACCTACTTCTGGCCTGGTTTCGATTCATCGGGATCTGATTGGGACTTTTATGCACATCCTAATGTTCATTCCTGGCTGAAATTTGCCGTCTACCTCGTGTCGATTGGTGTTCAGTGGACCGTTACGGTCGATCTCGACCACGATGAAATGGATATTTACAAAGGATCAGTGTTATCAGGACGATTGTTTCGTAACGGACGATACCAGAATGTGCAATTGGTAATACACTGGGGTTCCTGGGAGAGCAGCATCGAAGTGATCTTGGCATTTCATTCATCAATAGTTCAAAACTTCATTTGCGGCTTTGGAGCGATTAGTATGTACGGTTATTTGACTACTGCAGGGCTCTCACACGCTTGGGAGCCTAGAGAATGGTTCGATTCAAAAATATATGAAGCAGACCAGGAGGCAGTGAACAAGTACGTCCAAAGAGGAGTACAATACATACTTCCTAATCAAGCTGCAGCTGGATGTTCTCGCGTTCCGCTACCCAAGCGCCGGACTCTTTCTGATGCTGGAACAATATGCGTACCTTTCGATGATTACATACAGCGATGTCTCGACGAGAGCGCAGCCAAGTTATCCTCCTCTGAGCGCCCGGAGCAGGAACGAAAGAAACAAAGTCGCCTCGACTTGATCCAGAACGACCTGAAACTCTTGCAGAATGTTGAGTGGTGGGAGATATCTTCACGACTCATTGCCCGTCAATACGGAGATCAGACGGTTTTCTGGGACTGGGGTCAGGAGCTCAGAGCACAATGGGCCCACAGGGATAAGATGAAGCATGACATGCAGCTTTACGTGTCTCAATTCGAGGACCTAAAACTAATTCTTTCTTGTGCTGGGTGTGGCGGCGTTGGTACCACAAGATTTTGTCAAAGGCACGATAATACGAACCGGGCCTACAAGGATCTTCGTCTGGCCCATTGGAATCTGATAAACTATGAAGGGGCGTTCTTATCAGATAGGGTGTTTGGATCGGATCCTGATGATGGAGTTTGGCGCTCGGGTTATGATGGGTACCCGTTTATTTGATACTGCATTGGTTCTATATGCTAAATATCCATTCAGTCACTCTTGACCGTAGATGCGACAGTCCTTTATCTCCTGTCTCATATCACATAAGTTTAAGTTAAATTAGTTACAGTGAATTTGAATCAGGACTGACCGGAAGACCGCGTGGAGTGCGAAATCCCTCAGGCCATATCCTGAAGAGACTTGTGAGTATCCTTATTGATAAACTTGGAAGACATCCAAAAACTGCGCATGAACGATCACTTACATGTATGGTTATGTGCTTATGCGTCCTAAGGCTTCCCTCGTGAGGGTGACCGTACGTTAAACGTTGTACGCACCGTCTGTGTGCTCCTACGCATGCAGAATTGAGAGACCACGAGAACAATTCAGGTCATGATCTAAATATGCTTACAGTGTCAAGCCAAGCAATAGCCATGGCCAAGCTAAGTCGCCGGATATATCGATCATAATGATGAGACATGCTCGCCTCGCATGATTATGCGTTGCTCCGCATCTAACGTCAAGCAGACGAAGCAGAGTATAAAGGTAAATTGCGGCAATTCTCCAACATGGCCTGGAGGAACGCACTGCGAAGGCAAAGTCAAGAGAGCAGCAACTTTGTCTAAACGCTCACGCACTTCAAACCTCGACCTGCCCTCAGATAGTCAGCCATCTACGCAACAGCTGAGCTTCAGTCGGCAGAGACGTTTGGCTTTGCCGTCTGATCGATAACGCTTTCACCGGCTTTCCAGTCGTAGTCAAAGAATTCCTAGTCATGAGCCTCGGACTTTTACACCTCAGCCGGGACATGTGTACGTCTAGCAATAACCTTGCGCCCTGGATTTCGGTGCACTGACCCAAAAGATCTGGCACAAAAGGTTATATCCTCGCCACAAACTTGACTCCATTTTATCGCGCTTCTGAAGCATAGTCATCATTCGCTGTCGGAACTGTCGACATCTATACTGCAACCATCATCACCAGTATCGCGCTGGGTGTGCTCGCAAATATGCATATTCTCACAGCCGCAACCACAACACTTCTCGTGTTCTTCGAGGCTAACTTCTGTACCATCATCGAGCTGCACCACGTACTTTCCACCCGTCTCATCAAGATCACCATAGTCGTAGTACTTATCAGTATCAAAGTCCTGATCACCCATATGATATTCACTTCCATCATCCGAAAGACACTCTGTCTCCCATGAACAGTCACTATCTTCTTCAACCGTGGAACCATGTCCACTGATGTCATCAGCAGATTGACCAACGCGGAGATTTTCCCAGGCTTCGTTGACCTATGCTAAGTGAGTTGTAGCTCGGTGGATCATGGTATGTGAGATTTGACGCACCGCGACCATTTCCGCATTACTTCCACCATGATCAGGATGTGCTTTTAGTGACGCACGAAGATATGCAAGGCGAATTTCCCTTGGCAGAGGATTGGGGCCGAGACCAAGAACGCTTTCATGGCTTCGTTTAGCCATACTTCGGACATAGAAGAGCGTATCGGGTACAGAGGGCTGAAAGAAGAACACTGCACACTCAAATGTGTGAGGATCACTTACTAGTGTAGTAATTTTCCAAGCTTATGGAAGCTTGAGCACCACAACGAGTTGAGAATGAGGCTTCGCCATCAATCAATATCTGGTCCCCCTTTGGATGCGCAGCATGATCAATTTCGGAATACAGCTACATATCTATATTAAGGTTAGATCCAGCCGGAAAGCCTTGGCTTCCACCAAGGTATCGAGTTCCATCCTCGTACGCTGGGTGTGACCGAGGTGGGCGGAGGGGACAGACTCAGCCGACTACTGTATGCTGGCATCTTTCAACCACTCGCTGAATCTAAATTATCAACAGGGATGTCTCCAAAGTTCCTAGAGTTTGGGAAGACTACACTAAATTGAGATAATTGATGCAGCCTGAGTTTACAAGAGCGTCGTCACAACGAAGATGAATATGATTGAATGGATCAATAAATTTGGAACACTGCAGTACGTTAGCTCTAATCCATCGATCTCAACATTCCGCGGGAACACGAGAAGACATCAATTGTCGACTACAGTAACTCACAGATGAGGAAAATTAACGCACTTTGGGAGTGATGTCATCATGGTGGGGTCTCGAGAGGATGTGTTTCCTCGGAGCCATAAATTTACTCAGACGAAATGACTCTGCCTATTTAACGTTACACAAGTCATACGTTATTCTGCCCCATAAACTTCACGCCGGTTCACCACATGACGGTAAAATAGCTTAAATGATCATGCGGAATGCACAAAGGAGGAACTCACATGACGCAGGTATGTGTTCATGTTCAACACGAAAATCCACAATCGGGATCACCCGAATACTGTGACGCAACAGATCATTGTTAATAGTTTTCATTTACTGTGAATCGAAAAATACTGCTGCTAAGGAAACGATGAATATTGTGACGTACTGAAAGCCGACCAGTTGCCTAATTTCAGAGCGCCGAGACCAAGCAATTGTGAAAATAACCCTTGCAAGTGAACAGTGGCACTACAACAACTCGTCCATGACATGAGGTCATTTCCTCCTTAATCCTCTTTGCCCTGGGAAGACTGCTTAAGCGCTTCCAGTAGCATAGCCTTGAGAGACTTCATTTCTTCTGCGAGATTCGCGACTACAGCCTTCAGGTCCGAATTGTCCTTCGACTGTACGCTGTCCTTCTTTCCACCTTCGTGGCTCTGGTTTCGCGACTTGTTTGACAAAATATACCCGTCATCGTCATCTGTGTCGCCCGGCACGCTGTCGCCATTTCTACTGCCTGGTACTTCGACGGTCTTGCTTGCGCTCGGCTTTCCACTGGTCTTCACCTTTTTGCCTGTCCAGATTTGGCGCGTCCGATCGGATGCTCCATCAGGTACTTTTGGGGGCGTCATGCCATTTTCCGTCATCAAATTCAAGATCTTCTTTACTACTGGACCCTCACCAAATCGACGGCTCAATGTTGACCTCGTGAAAAAATGTGCTTTTCCATCTTTTCCACAGTGCCCAAGGATAAGCATATCCGGCATTCTTTTTGTACCGGAGCCATCGACTGCAACAGCGATGCCTTCGATATGAAGATTGGTAATAGTTCGCGTCGTGAGATCTTTTTCCTGCCCAGGCTCGAGATTGATTTTATCTTCCCCATAAGTTTCCACGTCGAAATCGAGGTGATCAGCCTTCACAATGTCCCAGTAGGGTAGTACTGATTTTCCAGTCGTTTCTGCTTCGTTCATTTGAACCAGTATCTCATACCTCGGGTTGCACGCGAGACCGTTTTCACGCGCAGTGGCGTATTTGTTCCAGTTGGCTACCCGGACGGCTCCGATGGGTCTGTTCTCTCCCAAGTATTGCACCCTTGCCACAGATGAGTCCACTTCGCTGGTACCACCTGCCGATTCTGGCATTGCGGCCACCGGAGATTCTTCCGAAGGTTTTGCTTCATTGGACTCTCTAGCTTTCGCCTCCTCGAATGCTTTCTTGACATAATTGTATACCGAAACAGTCGATGGCAAGGGTTTGTGCCCACCAGCAGCGGCTGCCACGTCCTCCATTGTGTATAGCGGTTGCGTCTTATCTTCATGTTGGCTCGTTATCTCCCTGACGGTCTTGTCAAACATGGTATCCCATTCCAAAGGATAACCTTTGCTGCCGATTTCATTCACGAAACCTTTCCGAAACTCATGACATTGTGTCTCATACACAGAGGCGTCTTTGCCATCCAGCGTGTTAAGGCCCAGCTGCTTCATGCCCTGAAGCAGGACTTCATTGCCTGCGCACACCATTATAGCTTGCCGGATCAAACTCATATCCAATATGTAAGCCTTGTCATCGATTCCCTCGTTGATAGATTGGTCCACCACGTCAGCGTTCACGGCGACAAGGAATCGCTCGGCAGCTTTGGCGTCTTTTGGATTGCGAAGCACTTCGTTCATCAGTGACGTGGCATCATGCTCCTGGCAGATGTCCCTCACAAAGTCTGGGCGTCCTTCGAAGACTGTCTCCTGATCTGTAGCAGATTCCCCGTCTGGGACTACGTCCTCACCCATCTCTGTATCCGCGCCTAGCACGGGTCCATCCGCCAGCTGCCATTTTCCATTTTTCTCATCGTAACGATAGTAGTCATGCGTGAGTTTCCCATTAGCTCTGACAAAACCCAAGACTTCTTCTATGACTGGAGCCGGTACTTGAGCGTGGACATCGCTCTCATGATCCTTCTGAAATTGCGTGATCTCTTGAGTGAGTACTGTTACGAGTCAGCCAGGAAAGATGGGCTCGTGAGATGGCTCTTACAGTCAATAGCGGCGTCTTTATCCTCCTTTTTCCATTTTCTCTTCGCCAACCATGCAAAAAATCTCAACTTCAGTGTCCGCGTGTCTGCTTCGTCCGCCGCATCGTTGAACAAGATTCCTTCCTTTGGGTCCGCAGCTCTCGTATTCGCTGCCTCGGCACCGTAGGATTTCAACAACTCTTGTTCTGTGACACCGCATTTTTCCTCATAGTCCTTTTTCTGGTGATCTCCGATCCACTCTTCTTGACTGTCGTTACCAACAGGTCCCGATGACGGTGCAGGAGTACGTGTGTCAACTTCAGCCATCTTGTATCTGAATGAAGACTAATGCTTTGCAATGCGATGCTCACGTTTTGGAGACGGAATTGGCTTATGGGAGGATGGTTTAGCTTTGTCTGTCGCGTCGTATGTTTGGGTTTATTGCGCTGATGCTTGACTGCCAACAGGTCCTTCCAAACGTATTATATGCTCACATATTTCTTGGACTTGAGCCAAGTCATATGGAATCTGGACCCCCGGGTGTTTTGTTCTCAAATTGAAACACGTAAAGCATTCTGTAATGTACCCCTCATCGCAAGAGAAACATCACGTTGCACAACCAGCATATATTGACTCGTGGTACAGTAGCATTTGTAGCGATTTTGTGCTCCAACATGTTATGTAGCGTACAGTAGAGTGATCCCTCGATTCAAATAACATCCCATATAAATACACACGGTTAGCAAAGTACTGTAAGATGCGGAGGAAACAGATCCTTTTGGTGTTTCAGGTGTCAATCAACCATTTCATTGAACGCTTCAGCCACCTGCTTAGCAGACAGTCTGGAGTTGTGGAGCGTGGGATTACAAAAGCTGCAAGGAAGGTGTAACCTGACGTCGACGCTTGATCACAGCATTGAATCAAAGGGAAACATTGCGTTTCACGATGCCATAACCAAACTTACTAGCACTGATCACTGAAATCCCCCCGGGGTTGCGGGACACCCTGGGTACCAGGACGCTTTCACCTGAAATCATCGAGATTTTTCGCTCACCGCAATTATTGTCACATAGTCCACCTCTTCTTATTCTCCAGCTTTTCCTCATCGGAGTGACCTACACGTGGCCATCTCTTTCGCGCGGTGTGCTGAGCTAACCAACAAACCGTCATCGTCGTCGATCGTAACGCTTCCTGTTTGCGCGCATGGAAAAGGATAGGAAAATCAGAAACAGGTAGAACTAGGCTTGACGTTATCGCTGTGAGGAGAGGAACACCTGAAGATGATCTGCATGTCGCTAGAGACCTTTGGTGGAAGGTGCGACGCGCCCATAAGCGCCAGACTGGGTTTTTGGAAGACCAGCTTACAAGCCCGCTGAACAGGGTCGGAAGCGCAGAGTTGCCGATGCCGCTTCTTGAAATACCATTGATTCGTTCGGAGACGGACTGCCGCCTTTGAAGGCGACGCCGTCGTACCGCTAGCCGTGCAGCCGCACCAATCACTCGACTGCTCTGACAGGGTATCACACGATGTGAACCCTATTTTCGACCTCAAATACACCATGGTCACTCTCCACGCTTTCAGCAAAGCTGAGACGCGAAATGACGACAGCGACGATTCCCTCCACGGATGAGGGTTTCCGCGAATTGAGAGCCCACGTATAGCTCGTTGCGAAGGCAAGAGAGTGCAGATTAGCAATAGATGGGCTCGATAATGATGCATGCGTGGGACAAGGAGACTGAATGAATCTTGGTGAAAGTGTCCTGCTTCACAGGGTGTCCCGCGACCCCGGGGGGGACTTTACCATGTGTTTCGTCAAGGGAGCGCGTCCTTTGTGGCTAAATTTAGTCAACATAGCTTATACAGTAATATGTAGATGAAGTCACAGCACAGATGGATTTAGTTTAAGCTCAAATGAACAAGATCTATCGACAGGGTGGATCCTCTTTTCTCATAGTACCAAGTCCCTTCTTATCGCAATCCATCATACTGCGAAATCGCTCCGCGTTCACAAACAATGACAAAAGCAGCAAATAGTGTACAATATAGCCCACACGACAAACTTGACACGAGATTTAATCTGGGCACTATTAATTATCATCTTTTCTGCTTTTCTGCGGCCGCTCTGATTCGGGATCCTGCGATGATCCACGTTTGCGGGAGCCTTTCTCGGCGTTGTGACTCTCGAGGGCCCAACTCAGGTGTTCCGACCTTCCAACGTCATCGATCTTGCTGACTCCCCAAATCTCGCAAGCGAGAGCTTTCTGCTTATCAACCTCTTCCCTCAAATCAGTAACGGAGGGTTCTTCGCTTTTCCAGCGGATTTTGATTGCATCGTTCGACACTTCCAATTTAGTACTCCATGCTTGTGGATAACATTTTGCTCTCAGCAAAGCTTTCCATTCCTCTTTCATGCGAAGCTTTAACCGTTCATATTCCTGGGTTTTTCTTTTGTAGGCATCCTTGAGGCTCTGAGATGGCTCCTTCTCCACACAGGATTTGAACCGCCTCGACTTCTCATCTGCCTTCGCATGGCTAACCACGAGTGACACGATTTTGTTCATGGGAAGCAGCAAGTTGTCAGTGTTACCTGTATGTTGCTGCCTTTTGAGGATCGGCCGATCTACTGCCTCAGAGAATCTCTTTCTAGGCTCTACGTTGTATGGATCGTCGATGATCTTGTCCAATAAATCGATGGCGCGAACTTTGTTGCAGATTTCTTCGACAAACGCGAAGTCATTCTCACGTGAAGTTTCGGCTTCTCCTGAACTTTGAGTTGTGACATCCTCAGGGGTAGCGGGGGTCTCATCGCTTTTCTTGCTGGCGTCGTCCACTTTTATGGGCCCTGCGTCGTCACCAGCAACGTTGGCGGCACTGTCACTTTTGCCACTTTCACTCTGTGGTTTCTTTTTCTTGCCAGTTCTGGCAGTGCTTTCGCTGTTCTTTCCAGCGTCGGGTGTCTCGACTTGTTCAGCATCACCCCTAGATGTACCAGCCATGCTGTCGTTGTTCCCGCTTCCCTGTGCGTCCGTGTCTTCCTTCTCGATTTCGGATGCTTTGGTGGAACGGTGAGTTCCTTTCTGGTCGTCCCTCTCTCCCGAAGGCTTTCCATTTCCGTGGTGAGTACTGGTGATATTATCTGGGTCCTGTTCCTGATCGAATGCCATCTTTTGCTCTTTCGATAGAAATCTGTCTTATGCTTTTCGCGATGTAGCCAGAACTACGAATTTGATATCGGCGCTGCTATTGCGTTGACGTGCTATTCGTTGGGTCGAAGTGCAGATGAAATTGAATCCGAGCGAAGATACCACTGGTTATATACCAGATACAGTCGCCAATAATAGCGCAACCTGTCGTTGGCTGTTCTTGTTGCAGGCACCAATTTGATGAACATTATTTCGGCCCCCTCAGAGTCTTTGTCCATCTTCATGAACCCCTTGCATCTTAACCTCTGATTCGAATAATTCATGACCCTAGCCACAGAGGTTTGCCGTGTCGCGTTGATGAACATTCGAAAGTAGAAAACATTCGGCTGGTGCAAAGCTGCTGGAATATATCGCTGCCCCCAATGTAGGATGCGTCACGCTAGACCGTGCATTTTGCCCCGACTTTTGCATATCCCTTGCAATCACCTCTTGAAGAGCAGGTTCCTCCGCAGCGGTTTCATTGATATGTTGCCGTGAGAGAGTGTGTTAGTTTTTCCATATCGTGAGCGTTGTCGCCCAACACACATCTTGTTCTTGTGTTCTACTTGGATTGACAAGTCGATTTGGCTGTCCAGTTTCTCTGGAAGCGATTGTAGTCTGTTTGTGCTCCGTGCTCGATTGTAAATTGTAGGCAGGTTCTATAATGCTGTTTTGGTTCTGTCGCTTCATGCAAGGGGATTCTCTCGTTCGAATGGCCGCCGGAATCATGTCCTTGATCATCCATTGGTTCACTGCTGATTCTTAGTCCATGTCTAAGGGGAGGAGGGATCCTCGAAGGTCTACCAGATATGATCCTGACGGAGTAACTCACAGGCTCACCAAATTTAATGTGACGGAATCCCATGAATTTGTGTGTGCATACTGTACGAGAAACAGCGAACTTCCACTTTCAAGGACCTTTTGCTAGCCTCGCGGTCACAAGCTGGCTGTATCTTACCGCAAGAGACAACAAGGGCGATTTGATTCAATCCTAATCTAGCCCCATGGCCAGCACGATCTGACAAGGCTACACATAAAGTAATTCGCCGTCCCATTGTTCGTCTTACGGTCAGAGGCGCTAAGCACCCGCTCATTTTCATATGAAAAACTTGCCCTTGCCTTTGTGCGTTGTTCGTTATGGCAAATTCGTACTCCAACCGTGTGCTTACCTCTCTTGTGCGAGGATCTGACAAGATCGAGTTGTAAACCAGAACTCTTCGAGTTCAATTGATGTTCATATGGTATCATCACAGCACCTGGCGTCACTCGATAATGTACGTATAGGATGTTCCGACCACCACTTCCCGACCATGAAAGAGTAAGAAATGATCCGAAACACTTTACATCCAAGCTAAGTATAATCTCTGCACTCTCGCGCCTAAGAAGAATTTAAGGAAACCAGGAATGATGTCTGTTATTCGTGATCTGGAAGTCGAGATTTTGTTGGGCATCTGGTTTGCCAGAAGTTACGTGGCTTCAACGCCTGTGCTAGACTTTACATTCTTGTGCCATGAGTACTTTCATAAGTGGAAGCATGTGGAGTTCTCCCTCCGAGAGAGGGTAAGGTTTATTGTAGAGCCTCAGTCACAACGCCAGTGCCGTAGGCAATATTAGCATTTGGGAAAGGAAGAGGTATTCATGAACCAAGCCTTTCCCCGCCAGATAGATGTTGGAGACGATAT
>PEGC01000123.1:0-10299 GCA_002921095.1 Cladosporium sp. SL-16
CGCGCTAAATCCAAATTCGGACAGAATCCTATGCGATTCTTTCCCTCATATTGGTTAGGAAGTGCATTGGCAACAAAGTATCAATATCACTCCCTGACAGGGGCGGTACAGGCGGCGAACCTTGAGGTCGACCTCAACCATCAAAAGTTCACGGGTCAAAATGTCCTGCCTCCAAACGACGGCACTTATATTGACGCCCAAGGAAATCTGAAGGAATTGCTGAAGAGACCCAAGCCTGATGAGGAACCAACTCCATACAGCACTATCATCATGAGCCTTTCTGCTCAAATGAGCCGAACACAACTCAGCCCTATTTTGGCCCGAGCGATTATGTTCGCAATACATGGTCCAGACCGTGTCGGACGCAACGAGATAGCGCAGGCCAAAGTGATTGAGGGCACCATCACAAAGTATGCTACTACTGTCCTCAGTGCGAACAGCATGTTTGCCACCAAACAGACGTATCAGCAGTCTATCCAGCAACTCTTGGCAGGGCGTTTTCCCGATGTCTACTCGTACGCCCTTTTCCTCCCACCAAGACGTCCGGCTGAAGAGATTGATTACGCTCTGTTCCTCACCAAGATGCTGTCTCGAACGGCAGACAATGAGGTCGTCTATATAAGATCGATGAAGCTCCTTGGACTTGCCCTTCTCTTGTCCAAATACGGATGGATGATCAACATCTCGATCGAATCGGCAGAGAGAAACCAGAATCACGTACTGCCACTCGCAGGTCCAACAGTCGGAGCTTTGAACGTCATATACAGTCTCGTTCCATCCGGTAATGACCCCTCGCGATCTTACCTTGAGAACCATACCCTCACCTTACCGCGACAATCAATTTCACGAACTGTTCACAGAACTGCAAGTTCAAGTGTCGGTAACATGAATGAAGTATTGAGCCACGCATTAACCGGCAATCTCAGTGATGCAAACCGAGTCCGAAGAGGTTTCGACATGGTCAGAGACATCTGGCAAAGTGACTGGACTGTGGGTCCGCTTCTACGTTCGGGGGGTCGTATACGAGTCGAGCTTGCACCGACCCCACGTTCAGGCAGAGTATCCTCAATTGTCGACGAGGATGCAAGCAGTCGATTCCTGGAGCATTTCATTGGAGACATGCCCCGCGCATTCAAGAAGATCGCATCTGATGTCATAGCCAATTTGCATCCAGGTTTTTCCTGGGACACTCTTCTGAAAAAGATACGGGATGGCCCGTATAGAGATGCCTCTCTGTTGTACGTGGCCAGGCAGTGTAGGGACGATGCTTCCAAACTTTGGATGATTCACGGCACGCTCTTAGGCCTCATCGACTGCTTCGCAAGGACTATCATCAATATCACCGACGAAACTCATGTCCGCTTCCCCATCGATTCCGAGATGTCTGACTGGCAGAGCAAAATCGAGGGTCTGATGGAAACTGGACTCTTGGTCCCAGAGGCTGTGGTATTCTGTTCTGCATGGTATGCAGGGATAAGCGATCCAATTTCCAAGGTTGCTTCACGATCAGCGTCAAGTAATATCCTCGGATACTGGAACGGCGAGCAGGGTATCCTCGCCACGCCAATTTTTGAGCGGACTCTCTATTGTGACTTGCCTCAGGAGAAGGCGCGGCCTCTTACTTTGCACAACACGCCAATCATAGGCATCCCCACCGATGATAGTGGCTGGATCCGCCCCGGTAGCTACCCTGGCGGTCGTTCAAGGATGGTACCTATGAAGTCTTTGAAGAAGGCTGTGCAAACCCCAACCTGCGCGGTGATAGTGGAGTACCGACCATATTTTGAGCATGAGATCACACAACTCGTAGCGGGCGTATACATCAGCGGGGTGTTTCATGGGAGCATGCCCCTTGACGCATCGTTGAACTGCGATATCTGGCACGTGTCGTCTTGTTCGCACGAGTATGATCGTACCGCCAATCAGGTGCTGGCAGTCTCACCCCACCTGACGATTGACTTATCTTCGCTCGAGGGAGAGGAACTGGTATCACCGGACCCTCAGGATGGCGAATCACCACTCGTGAAGGCCCTGATCCTCCCGCAGACCAGCAATGTGTCAAGATTCTTCTCTGGAGCACTAGCATCCGGATGGATCCCAGTACTGCAAACGGGCTGCTTGGACTGTGCTATAGAGATTGCTCAGCAAAAGGAAAAGATGTTCATCATACCTCGAGCAACGTCGATCACTACAGCCCTAGCATAGGCGTTGAGAGCTGGTAGGCGAACCATGAATGCCACTGCCCGTGGGTTCGCCGGAGGCCGCAGTACGTGTGCGAGACAGCAATATTGCAACAGTCAACATTTGCAACCTTTCACGAGGATCGTTGTAGTTGTAGTCTCAAGAAATATTGGTTGTGAAGTTGGCCACTGGTGTTACAATGAGGTTGAGGATCTCAGCGCCATGAATCAAAACAGCTTTGCCTTGTACACACAGTTCAATAACAGTCGGTCATTTGGATCATGCTCATTCATAGCTTGCTTTGGTAATGAACGACAGGCCCAGATTCCAGAAGACCCCCACTCCTATACGAGTACCATATTCACTAGCATGTGCATCTTCTCAAGCGATATTAGACTTCGGTGGCGAGGACCCTAGGAAGACTCTAGATCGGTGTTATTATTCGAAGCTGTATTGTTTGGTTTCGTAGGATAGAATGTAGGTGGTATAGCCCTGGTAGATTTGCCACACTTCCTATTTCGATCAACTATATAGCGGATTTTGGCTTCTTCTCATTCGATGCCAAAAATTGTCTTCATACTCTGCTTCCGGTAACGTCTAAAGAGGGCCCTTCGGTTCACCTTACTGTGCGACACAGTATTCATCCGAAATCAGGGAGATTACACTAAATCCTTCGTTGCGGCTCGCTTGAAGTCCAATCCACAGTAGAAGGCGAGTCCGAGGCCATTCAAGCTAGCATGCTTCGCAGCATGAATTTTCCGGCTAAAAGCGAGCAACAGAGACATTTCAAAGGACCATCAAGAGAGAATTTTGGCTCGGAAGCACCGAAGAAGAGAGCTAGTAGTAGTGGCAGCGCCTATCACCAGTAAAAACTAAGCCTTGCTAAGACGTTTTAAGCATCCCGGCATTCGGCCCTACGTAGGCTCGGCAGGCTAAGATGCAACTTGAAGCCTTAGTTGAAGGCCAGACAGGAAAACCCAGTACCGAGATACAGTAGCGTTGTGAAGGGTCTAAATCCTCCTAGCTTTGCTACACGAGGCTCGGTTGCATATAGTAAAGTATCTGGATCGGGGAGAAGTGCTAAAAAGCGCGCGCCACATCACTACTCCCTCCACCGACAGGTATCCGTCGTGCATTGCGTAAGGAGATGAGACGGACTTGTATTTGGGGTATCCGTTGACAGTGATGGGTATAGACTGTAGGACGCCTTTAAGGCTGAGACAAGGCATGGTCCGAGGGCTCTGTCTACAGAAAATGCACTCAGCGTGAACGCCGCGGTACCGTATGCACAGGGCTCATCTCCGACGATAGACCCTGAATTTCCGGCAGTAGACCCTGAATTCTCGGCGATAGACCCTGGTGAATGCGCGTGACATACGCTAGTAAATTTCAACACGCGATCGCTTGTGTTCAGGGCAAGGCTCAGGATTCAAGCTACCCCACGCCCACAAGTCCTCAATTTATTTACTCGGTCTATTCGTTTGTTGCCATCAGGTGGCCAGCGAAGACTTTACATACTTGCATCCTACTTCACTCTCCCATCCGACCTACCTCGAACATGAGTGCAGAGCAGGGGGAGCTTGAAGTAGCATGCGAGGCGAACAAAATCGCGCATGTTCGTGAGCTGTTCGCCACAAGACCATTGAACGACGATAACGCGAATGGTTTCAGCTTCAATCCGCCGCCCAGCCTGCCACTCAACCGGTGTTTGGTCGAACATCGCCCTGACCTCGCGAGGCATGTGTCGGTGGACTCGCCACCTTCTTTGGACATGATTAAGCTCTTCGTTGAATTTGGCTACTTCGACGTAAAGGCCAAGGGCCACAAGATGCTCCAGTGAGTATGTATTGACAATGCACATTGTATCGCGCTAGATGGCTTAAAAAATCTTCAGGGATTTTGCGCATGACCGAGAAGTCCTTGACTGGCTACTCGACCACGGGGCAGACGCCAATCGCACAGACGAACACCGAGAAGATGAAGATCCGATGCACCGGATCGATCCCGCACGCGACTACTCTCTCAAGGTGCTGAACCGAATTGCCGCGTCTGGCGATATAGAGCTGTTCGACCACCTCGTATCCCGCGGTGCCGACCCTCAACGCAGCATAGCCCTCCACCGCGCTAGCAAGTGTCGCAATCCCGAGAAAGCCATCGCCATGATCGATCATCTCCTCGATAAACACCACATGGACATAGAAGCTAAAAGCGAGGACTTTCGCACAACGATAGACTCCGTCAATGCCGGCACGCCTCTCAATTGCGCCGTCTATTACCGGAACCTGGTCACTGTCAAACATCTTCTGGCGAGAGGTGCGCAGCCAAGAGCTGCTGCCACTCAAGCCGCGGGGACATGGGGCGTTACCCCGTTCCTGCCGGCTCTTGGTCCTCTATTAGATGCCGGCGCTGACTCTGATTACGTGCTGAGGCTGGCCATCTGTACAAACAACATCGAAGCTGCGAGGTTATGTGTAGAAGCAGGCGCGGACCCAAAGGCAATCATCGCCCACCAGGAAGCTCGTGCTGCTAGGCTGGCTGCTAGACCGGAACGCAACTCGGACAACGAGCATGAGTATTATGATGACGAACACCCTTCCGACGATGAAAGCGAAGCGGGATGGAATGATGAGATGGAAGCTTTCCTTAGATCCTTCGACCACGCTAGTTAGTGTTGTGAGATGCTGCAGACCTATTCCTACTCTACGCAATTATCCTACCCTGGGATGCAACGGATTCCCGGAAATCACACAAAATTCCGCATGTTACACACTTGGAATGCGTCGCATTCCTACTCTATTATTCTGCCTGGAACGCGAAGTGTTTCGGCAGAATAATGGAGTTTTTTCAATGTGGCACAGTGAAATGCGTTACTACCTACTGCCATTTTTCGAAACGCTCCGCGTTTCGAAAAATGGTGGAAACGGGACGCTACGGAAAATCTACACCCAGCTGCGGTGATGTGTACATGTGAAATGCGTCGCGTATCAGAATCGGAGCAATCCATCTCCAGCGATGTTGCACCTCGAAATGCGTTACTACCTTCCGCCATTTTTCAAAATGCGGAGCGTTTCAAAAATGGTAGAAATGAGACGCTACCGGAAATGTGCACCCAGCTGAGGCCATATGCGCATGTGAAATGTGTCGCGTATTCAGGTCCAAGTAATGCGTCGCTAGCGATGCGTTTCGAGATGCCTAATCGTTTTGCCACGTGAAGTGCAGGAAACGTGTCGCATTGACAAGCTAGAGAAATGCATCGCTAGCGACGCGTTTCGAGATGCTTGGTCAATATGTAAAGTGAGATGCTCGAAACGTGTCGCATTTCGAGACTAGAGAAACGTATCGCTAGCATTGCGTTTCGAGGAGACCAGTCGATCTATACCGCAAAGTGATAGAAACGTGTCGCATTACGAAGCTGGAGCAATGCATCGCTAGTGACGCGTTTCAAAATGCTTCAATTATTCACTTCGCCTCGCCAAAAGGCTACGGTATCACGGGCGGAGGTCGGGACGTAGGTGTAGATGCGAACAGGATCGAATATAATCCGGTGGTGTTATTGGATTGGATTCAACATTGCATACTCGTATTCGTTATCATTCAAATCGTGATCGAACATGGCGATCCAAAACTCCGAACTGGCTTGGATAATACCCTCTCGCTCGTCGCTGCTCGATACTCGTCCAGATGCTGCATGCTGCAATCTTGCTAATGCCTGCTGTTGGGCTTCCGTCAATCGATACTCGGGGGGTTCTAACATGTCTGCCGTCCTCCAAATGTACCTTAATATTTGCGTGAACACGTTGGCGTATTTTCGGATTGTCTTGATCTTCTGCTTGCTGTAAAATGGCTTGTCGTTGTTCGGTGCACTGTTCTCTCGTCGATTGATGCAATGCAATGCATGTCGCCCTACGACCTCTACCCGACTGGTCTGGAACGAACAGCGGATCAATAACGTCGTGCCCTCGCATGCTCGGGACAATGCCTTCTCTTGATCGGGCCCGAATCGATCACTGTCTTCTCCCAAATATTCCTGCACTTTCTTCGCGTTCGGACTGGCTTTCACGAATTCTGTGATCCACTTTCTATGGTCGCTGGACAAATGACGCTCCCACCCTGCGTGTTCTAACCATGGATTCGGCTCGTATCGATTGCGTTCGGTACGGATTCGTTCTTGCTGTCGACCGTGGCCACTTGGCTGGGATGTGGCACTACCTTGACTGGAAATATCCTTTGCCATTTGCCTGTACGGAAAAACCATTGACATGTCTGGTCCACCACCCATAATCGGCTGCGGTCGGTGTCTTCGTTGGGTCGTCCTTTTGTACGTGGGTTCTGGTATTCGTGCGTTTTGCAATGCTTCTGGTTCCACTACGTTCCCGACATGTGTAATTGCATTCTCGACCCTCGATCTTATATAACTTACTGGTATCCCTGGGATGGCTGGACTGCTGACGTCAGGACATATCACTTGACTGGGGTCCCGTGCGACCCGCGACAACCGACCGATGAATTCGACGACTCGTGCGCATTGTTCTTTCGTGACGGTCTTATGTTTGCTCTGTATATATGCCTTCAAATTGGTTGGGTTGATGGCAAACTGGCATCGTTTGTATAACATAATGACCTGACATCCTCGTCGGGGTGTGAATGATTTCTCGAATATATCCATTGTATCTTGCTATGTGATAATACACTTTGATATGCCGGGATGTCTCTCACGTAAACAAACGGTCGCGACTTTCGCGTCTCTATTGGCTCACTAGACGCGAAGACATAAATAGTTGTTCGCGCCACAGACTGAATTGAAGGAAATAAATAGACTAACGTGAGCGATCCTATACACTTGCCACTACTAACCTATATCCATATCTGGCAGAGAAGGATAGCGTAGCGCGCATTTCTCGCATGTTGAAGCATGATCTCCAACAAACTGATCACTCAACTTAGAAGAAGAGCCTGCCTCGAAATTACCTCAGATGGTATCGACAGCGTCGTCTATGTATGGATCCCCGGCGTGCTAGTACATCCACAAATGATCTGTGTTCACCTCACCCTCAATGCATTCCCCTGTGCTCTCCTCGGTCCGTGCTCGCTTTGAACCAGTTGAGTTGGTCACATCCTGTAATACCCTTTTCTTCGTGAGTGTAGGGTCGCTGAACCCAAGAAATTTGTGCCAGCTTCGGCTGACCATACGGAACCCAGCTCGCCTTGCTTCAACATGTCCGGGAGCCTCTTCGAGACCACGCGCATAGAGTCTTCCAGCTGTCCAAGACGTGTGAGCAGTTTGACCGTCTGTGGCGCTCTCTTCGACATCGTAATCTCGCTTGAAACCCCCTTGTGCCAGGTGACGGCGAGAGATTGCAATTGCAATATGGCGGTACGTTGCCAACGTGAGTGGGCTCTGGCAGATTTTGCTCGTCTCCCGCTTCAATATCTTCGTCAAACGAGAACTTGACCATGCACCGTTCCCAGCTGGCCAGAGCAGGAATGACAAAGCAGATTTTTTTGTCGTAGGTCTTGAATGACCTTCCGTAAGCGCATCCAATTTTCCTATGTTGCTTGAAGGGATCTCCGGGTCCTGCTGCTCGGCAATCAGGAGCGTCAGCTTCTGTAAGAATGGAAGTATCAACCAGAGATAGTACACCACGAGTTCACTGATTTCGCGTGGAAGGAATCGGTGAATAATTTTGGTTGTACCAGTGCAGGTGTACCCTTTGTGGTAGGAAGTGACTATCGCAACCAAACCATCTTCAACAAATACGTTGCGATGGAACATTGTATTGGCATGCTGTAAGCCTGTGATTTCGGTCCCCCGAGCTGGCTGACCTGCAGTGAGATGGACGAGTAGAAGAAGCGTTTCGAGGAATTGATCGACCTGAGCACGATAAAGCTGGAATCCTTTGAGATCCCATATGATGTTGCGTGCGCCGTCCAAAGTACAAAAGTGATCCCTTAGCTTTTCTGATCCAACGACTCTTTGCAGAAGCCACATGTCTCCCGATGGGATTGTGTCTGCGTTACGCCGGTCTTTCAAGAAGCTCCATCCTGGTGCGATATTCGTGGGGTCATCGCGGATTTGGTGAAGAGCTATCCTGGGCACGATCTCGGCTCTGCTTTCGTCCGCTCCGAGCATGAACAATGTCTCTAGGCTCTGCTGTGCACTTTGCACTTGTTGTAGCACAAACCGCTTGAAGACTGGTATTTGAAGCTCGATATCGCGGTACTTGACAGTCTGCCCGTCCTCCGACCATCTCATGTATCCGAGCGACGTTGTACAGTCTCTGATGCGCTTGCCGAAAGCTCGTAAATGCAGGGCCCATGTGAACGGTGTCGCATTGTCCAGTGTCATGAATCTCTTGCGCATTTCGTCCAACGGATCTAGAGGATCTTGCACCAGTCCCTCTTCGGCTAATACAACGGACTTTTGCAACACGAGTAGCTGTGCTATCTTGATGAATGCCGAAAGTTTGGGTGTATATCTAGGAGCCCCGTGAAGAGCATTGTTGTTTTCGTCTATGCCCATGACTGCTAGGAAGCCTACTAACGGGCTCTCGAAAATATTGCCACAGAGAGGTTGTTCGAGCAAGGACAGGCAGAAGTCCAGAGACACGCAGTCGAGTGGTTCCGATGCTGACAAATCCCTCGCTGCCATTCCTGTAGCCAGTGCAAGCATTTGATCCAGAAGAGCAGTTTGATGGGTGTTTAGGGTAACGTCACTGTAGGGGAAACCGGATAGTAGGGGAAGCCGGACAGAATTTCGGACTTCCTACCTTGTATTTAATCTACTACTCGCTATAATAATACAATCACTCTCGCTCTCGTATATACTCTCCTTAATACCTTCCTCTTCCTCATTCTCGATTTCGGGAGTTATAGCCCTTATCGTTCGTCTCTTTTTCGACTTTCCCTTCGACGCTTCTGCTTCTACTTCTTTAATAAGTTCGAGGATTTCCTTCGTATTAAAGATAAACTTCCCCTTTACTACTACGCGCTTTCCCTTCTTATATTCCTTATATATCCGGAGTAGTTCCTTAAACTCAGCATTCTCCTTCCGTAGTAGGCTAATCTCTGATATCATTCTTTCGAAAGCTGCTCCTAATCGCTCGATATACTGCTTTATAGGAGTCTTGAGAGTAGAAGAACGAACGATCGTATTAACTAGCGACATCGCCTCCTATAGCTCTGTACCCTCTGGCAGCGAACTATCTAGTAGTAAGCAGTCTAGATCGTTCAGAGTCGTAATAGGCAGCGGGGTTACCTAGGGGGTAGGCATAGGCATTCGGAGAGTCGAGAGGATAGTAATTGAGCTAAGCAGGTAGATACCGGCCGCCCGAAACGACGATTCGATGTTCCTAGTTGTAAAGGCTTTATTACGAGCTATTATATAGGCTTCTATCCACTCGATTCGCGGTATACGTCGAGTATCTAAGCGGAAGAGTTTCTTAATCTCGGCTGATAAAGCCCACTTAAGAGGGCTAAAGACGCCGATGTCGAGAGGCTGTAAGATATGCGAAGTATACAGCAGTAGTACTATAAGATCGATAGTTTTATTAATACAAAAGGCGATAAATCTCGCTATAAGGTAAGATCCGTGTCCATCGAGAAGTAATAGTCTCCGTTTTCCGTTATTTCGGCGCGTTTCGGGCTCGAATAAGGTAGTTAACCACTCGTACGCGTGATTATTAGACGTCCACCCACTAGTAGATATCGAGAACTTCTAGTTTTCGGGCGTAGAGGCCAGTATCCACGCAGTATTCATATATTTCGCTCTAAAATAAGAAGCGGAGGTAATGCGACTCCTAAAGCTCTAATACACTCGATCGCTGTTATCCACTCTTGCCTTCCGCTTATCTTCTTAAACACCTTAGTATCTCCTCCTCTCATAAGTACTTTAGAAGGTAAAGTAGTACTGAGGGCGAAGCTAGTCTCGTCGATATTAAAAATCGCGTCTAGAGGATAAGAGTTCTCGAGAAAAAGGTTAGTAAGAGCATCGAAGTAGGCGTTTACGATCGGATAAGTAACTCCTTCGAAGCGGCTCGCATCTAGGGATCGAGAGTAGACTGTCTTTAGCTCAGGGTATCGTTTTCGGAACCTATTGATCCACTATTTACTAATAGGAGC
>PEGC01000124.1:0-15334 GCA_002921095.1 Cladosporium sp. SL-16
AGGCGTTTACGATCGGATAAGTAACTCCTTCGAAGCGGCTCGCATCTAGGGATCGAGAGTAGACTGTCTTTAGCTCAGGGTATCGTTTTCGGAACCTATTGATCCACTGTTTACTAATAGGAGCGTAAGAGGTCAGAGTCGAGCTTAGGCGGAAGCAGGAAAGTCGGATTTCTTTAGCAAGATCTCTTGTTAATAGAAGAGTAATAGAGCAACTAGACTTCGTAAGTCGAGTAATAGCCTTTAGGAGAGCCTTCTCTTTAGTGGTCGAGAGTATTTATTACGATTCGTACGATTTAGAGTAGGAAGTAGCATAAGTAAGCTAGTCGGATAGAGTCGAAAGCGGGATATTAAACGCGTAAGAACACTTCCGAATAGAGGTATATTCGCTGTTACAGTACGCTGCTACAGCTGTAATAAGCGTATCTTCGGAATAAGTAGGCATATTAAAGAAGAAGCGAAAGATGTCGCGTAAAAATTTGTTATAAACGCGAAACTAGCGCGCAGCAGTGTCCGGCTTCCCCTACTGTCTGGTTTCCCCTACAGTAACGTTATGTTGAAATTCTATCTGCTGTCTCGCGTCGCTTGTGCAGCAGATAAATACAAGAGCCCGTTTCCAGGTTTGCTTGTAATGTTTGTATGTCGCCTCATGTAGTTTGTACACAAGTGGGCAGCTGTAGACCTCTCTGTCGGGTAGAAACGACGTTATTCGCTTCTGCCCAAAGAAATTCACCTTTTCCTCGCAAAGCGATACATGCGCTGCTTCGACAAGGCGATCGATAGCCAAACTGATCTCGTAGAACACAGGCTCTTCGTGTTGTGTTGGAAGCCGACCTAGCCCTGCAGCCCTGTCCAGTGGGATCCCTTTGAGGTAATGCAACCAACGGGTTCTTTCGAGCCACGGCGATACCTGCGTCTTAGTAAGTGCGGCATCGGGGGTGATCCCAACGTGAGACTGCGTCGTCTCAAGGCGGGCAAGGGTGCCGAAGATCTGGTCCATCACAAATTGGCGTTCATCGGACCGGGATAAGGAACCGTACCCTGGCGATGCAGCACCCTGTGTCGGTCCCTCGGGCGCTTTGACCCGGAAGCATATGCTACCTTTCACTCTGCAGTGAAAAAGCGTTGGTAAGATGCCGGCTGGTATGGTGGCTGATCGCCATAATGCTCGCGATTGAGGCGTTTCTGCATCACGCCTCTGGAATTCGCTACAGCTCCACCGCGACCGCGCCGGATCGAAGCATGACAGGCATTGTAGTGCTTTCTTATCTCGTCTTCGCGTTTTGACACTGCAGTGCAATGCGTACAGCTATAGCCGAGCTATACTTTCAGGATAGGGAATGCTCTCGCGTCAGCTGGTAGCACAGGAATGCTTTCGACTACCGGATCCAGGAGCGCACACAGCAATGATGGTAGAAGACGATCTTGAACCCATTCGACCGCAGATTGTTTTGTCCGGAATTCAGAGTAAAGCCTGCGATGATGTGCTCGAATATAGGTTACGAGGTGTCGTGGTGCAACCCCGGCCTTGCATGCTCGGCAAACTAGAATTCGTTGTTCCAGTAGTAAGTGGAAAAGATCTAATCGGTTAGTGCTCTCATCTGCCATTTCTGTAATACGTTGTTAACGTTACACTAGTAGCGTTTGAGGCATCCAACAGGACGAACAGCGCGAGCGAGACACGAAGAGCAACGCATTGGCCGAAAAAGGTCTAGTGGCATTGACAACTGGATACAAGGCTGTGATTGGCTGAAGCGGGAAAACATAGGGTCGATCCCTTTGAAGGTCGATCCTTTTGAAGTATTGGTATCCAGGTTCGGCTTTGACGAATTCCGTAATCCAAATGACGCTCCTATCCTGTGTGTTCTAACTATAGATTTAGCTCGTACCGCTTATGGTCTGTGCAGTCTTTTTCTTATACCTGGTCTATGTTGGTGAACAAATCGTCCATCCATAAATTGGCCTTGCTGATGATTTCGATAATGGCTGCTTGGCCGGAATGTGGTACTATCTGGATAGGAAATATCTTACGCCATGTTCCTGTCTTGAACAACTCCTAGTATGGTTGGTATTTAACCTGTAATTTACTGCGATCAGTATCTTCAGTAGGTCGGCCCCTTCTATGTAGGTTCTTGTAATTGTGTGTCTTGCAATGCCTCTGTATGGTGCTATAGTCTCGACATGTGTAATTACACTCTCGGCTTTCGTTCTCAAACACGCATCGTAATCCGTTTGTGTATACTGGTATTCCTGGAATCGCCGGACTACTGGCATCGGGGTATTTCACGTGTTCTTGCCTCTATGCGACCTGCGATAAACCGTCGATAAATGCGACGACTTGGGCGTATTGCAATTTGGTGACAGTCTTGTGCTTGCTTTGGATGTAGCCTTTTATACTGGCTGGGTTAACAGCGAACCAGCATCGCTTGCATATGATGATCTCGCATTCTCGCTGGTGTATAAACAACTTCTCGAATAAATCTATCGTACGGTGCTATGTATGATAATATATGTATCTAATATACGTGAACCAACAGTCGCGCTGCTCTAAACAAACAGTCGCGACTTTCACGCATGCATGCTGGCTGTATTGTGTGGTCTATATGCGAACTTCACTTCATTTACGCCTATCTTCGGCAGCGATAATGACACGTATTGTTATAAATATCTGGGTAATGAACCTCTTCGGTTTGGTCGCAACATCCTGCTCTGTTATTTGGTATTTATTTTGAATATATATCTCGCTAGGATTAAAATATGTTTGACAAAATGTGTTTGACCATCTTCAGGTACAACCCTTAACCGCTTTCGGTAACTGGGAAAATGTATTTAACTCAACCACAATTATCAATTGTGGATAGAGGTTAGGCTACGCTTTATTTCTAACACTCTATATTTTCGTTCCTATTGAAGAAGAGGGATGAGATACACTCTACTACCCTTATATTGATCGTAGGGCTAAACCTGCCACTCGCACTGCTTGGATTACACTCCCTCCTCCGAACCTACTCTCCTCTCCTAGCCACTTAAAATAATCCTCGATATTCTCGAACTTTCGCTCGAATTGCTCGTATAGCCATCCTAGCCCTTCAATGCTCTCGAATACCCTAAAGTAGAGCAGGAGTATAATGTCTCTATATTCGCAATCCATACCACCTCTACCTCCTAGCTCTGCTTATTGACAGATCGATTGCAGATTTAGGTACCAGAAGCAGCTCATGTATGCCTATAGCCATTTCTATCCTTGTCCTTTGTATCGTTGTCTGGCTTCGTTCCTTTGTTTAAACACCTTGAATCGCTATAGGCATGTTAAGAAAGCATGGTCCTAATTCTGTCTGACTGCCCTATAGAGCAAGCATGTCCCCTTCACGCTCGCTAGGTCGAGACAGTACTGCCCTAACTCTATCTAAGCCTATAGCTGCTCTTGCTAGATGAGCCCGAGCCCTATATGTAACATGTTCTGTTAGACGCTCTCGACTAGGTTAATAGGATCCTGGTAGGCTACCTTGCAGATGTCATACAGCATATCTTCCGGCATACACCATCTTCGATATCGGGAGATGTCCAGGCAATCGCTTAATAAGGTCTAGTAGCATTGCTCGCTCTAGAGGTATCGGTGCACCGCCTGCTTATCCTAGCGCTTTCGAAGCGATACGTCCTCTCTGTGGTTGCTAGTGTTCTGTAAATCTGGTGAATCATCATCCGTAGCCTTGGGCTGCCAGGTCGCTAGGAGCAACATCATCGAGTATGCACGCTTTCTATCTCGCCCTGCTCGACCTGACTCTTAGGCGAAGATTACTAATGACTCTAGCTCGTCCACGTTCATGACGAGCCGAACGTGCGGATAGTCGAACCCTTCGGCGAGAGTAGTAGTAGCGACGATGTAAGGCGTGCCTAGAGTCTCAATCTATCGATCGAGTATCGTTTTCTTCTCTTCTAGTATCCTACTCTCTGCTATGTACGTATTGTAACCGAGATGCTCTGCTAGATCATCTATATCTTTATACATCCGAATATACAAAATGATTTTGTCGTAGGCGTGGTCGAAGAAACCCGATTCTGTCTATGCCTCTTTAGCCTTAGTTGTAGCTTGCTTAAGAAGGCTTCCGTTATAAGTATCGATTTTGCGCACTATGTAGAAAATGTTCGGTCGATTACTAGGCGCCCTAACAACTATAGGGTGGTGCAGATAGTTTCTCTCCTCGAACTCTGCTCGCATAGATAGCGGAAGGGTAGCTGTGAGGTAGACAAACTGAGTTCTCAAGCTCCGGACGGCTATTAGCTCGACTATACTTGGTCGATACTCGGCCGCTATTACAGTCAGATGGCACTTGTCAATCACGATCCGATCGAGCTTTTGCTCTAATATCAGCCTCTAAGCATACTTGATAAAATCCTTAGACGAGGCAGCCTCGGCGCTAACAAGTACTAGGGCGGCCTCCCGACTCTCACCTAGATGCCACTCTAGATGGTTAATGCTCATCTCTTTTATACGCTAGAGCATATCTCCGTAGAGGGAGACGAGCGGTACTACGAGTACTGTTATCCTAGCGTTAGGCAGGGTATATAGAAGCATAAAGAGCAAGCTCTTTCCGGCTCCTATAGGAAGGATGGCAACAACCTGCTTAGTCCAAGATATGATTGTGGTGAGAGCTTGTTCCTACTCGGCGGATTTCTAGCCTACTCGTTTGTTGCCATATAGCTTCTTCACTCCTCCTAGGAGAGCTTCGGTCGACTAAGGCTTCCGAGGATGGTAGATGCCTATAGCTACCTGTTTTACTAACCGAGACTCTTGCTCAGCTCTCCTACGTTTCTTCTGCCTGAGGATTGTTTCTATGCCCTAAAAATCCTGCTATAGCTTCGAGGCCTATAGACCCATCCGCACCTTCCTATCCTAGAGGTTGCTAAACACAGCTCCGGCCTGGTTGGTATACGCTCTGTTCACTATCCGCGTCTTATGGTTGCGCTAGTCGGTTATGATTCGGATAATCGGAGTGGTCTCTTCTGCATCTTCGTCGCCTTCGTCTGAGTCGAAATACTCAATATGGCTAGCAAATTTAGTCTTGATGCTCGCTACTATGATCTGCCTCTAGTTAGCGACGTGAAGCCGTGGCACGTATGCCCGAATACATGCTTCTTTTAGGCTACGGCTTAAATAACCTTCTAGCCACACTTTTCTATCCTTCTCCTAAAGGTACGGAGAAAGTAACGATCTAGGCGATGTCTGTTAGAGGAATCTCTCCTGTAGTAGCAAGACGTAGACGATCTAATCGAGCAGTAGCTCTGCAATCGGATTGGCGAGGAATCGGACGTTCTCTTTATAGTCACTGGTTTGTTGCTAGCCCTTATAGTACTAGACGTGTACTATTATACGGTCGAAGCGAATGATGATAGACCGTCGCCGCTGTATGTTCCGATATGTCATCGAGAAGAAATCGCTCTCTCGCATAGGCTATCTACTGCTGATGTGTATAAGAACGCTCAACTGCTTTAGAAAGTCTTGCACAGTGGCTTCGTAACCAGCCATTGCGCTCTCTCTCTATGCCTATCTACCAGGCGATCGCCTATTCTTAATAAGGAAGACTCGACTCAACTATTCGGATCGTTCGATTGCTTTCGTCAACGCGCCTTCTATGCCACTAAGGGTCGTCGCGTTATCTCTATGCTAGGTGAAGTTCTAACGGACAGTGTCGACGTTGACGCTATCTTTAAGGAACCGAGGGCTTATTTGGCAGAGACTCTTAAGACCTAGCATTAGATCATCGTAAAGGAGCTGACAGCACCCCTAGTACTCAGATGCAAGCAACGAGGGGATCTGATCTATCCGTAGTTCGGTGTCCTTGTATATCAGCACCTCTTCACTTTCGTCCTAAGATGCTTCATGGATACCAACGCTCGCACCCGAAACCTTAAACAGCAACAGACGCTATCTAAGTATCTCTCCTATCGGTGTCTCTACGGTCTGCTAGAGATACTGGTCGCAGTAAGATCTCACAAGTTCTAGTATCTTCCTATAGCCTAGTTGTTCCTTTAAGGCGCTATCGTAGAACACTAGCAACTGTACGACCTAAATGATAGCTAAGAGACTGCTGTTGAAATTGCTAGGTTCTATCTAGCCGTTTGTCGATAGTTTGATACTTAGCATAGCGCAGAAGCTCAATAGAGGTGATTCATACTGGCGAGCGCTAGTCGTATAGCAGATGAGAAGCGTCTATAGCTCTAGAAGTCGTTCCTTCAATTCCTTTCCCTCCTTATCGCTTTTCTCGCTGTCCTATTCCATGTAGTTCACTCGTCTTCGCTATGCAATCCGGTAGATACCTTACCATACTGCTAATTGCTCATTTATCGCCTCGACGATGTCTTCCGGCCTCTGTATGTTGTCCTCTTCGTCGGCCACTATACTGAAATGGTACTCGTCGGGTGCGACAACTCTGCTGGAATACGATACGAATCGATATGCTATCCCGAAGTAGGTCTGAAGGCTTTTCGTCCCTTTGTACGGATCGAATAGTCTAGTCTTACCTTACAGATCGACTTATGACGATTGAAAACGACTTAGGATGACTCGATATTAGTAAGTCAATATGCAATCAGGACTATTAAAGCATAGCCTGTAGGCGTCTTGTAGTAGTGATTATATAGCATCGATGATCGTACGAAGAACACTCTTATCCCCTAGTGTAGGGATAGCGATCGCTATTCGAATTTCGTCCTTCCTAAGACTCTAGATGTGTTCGGCGATACCTATCTCCCTTAGCTAAGGGACTATAGCAGAGATATGGTCGTCGAACCTATGCACTCGATTGGTATCTTAAGCAGCATCGCGTTATGCTTATCGAACGTTATCTTCTTACGCTAAGAAAAAGTCGCGCTTTAGGTATGTCTACGCCTCGCTACTCTTTGCTATTATTTGCTTTGCTACTTTAAAGTATCTCTGCTACGCTGCTACCTTAAATAGCTGTTAACATGCGTGATCTTTAGTCCATATCCTATTGCTTGTATATATATGTTTTGATCGGGTATCCCTACCGCGCTTCTGCGAGTTGACCTAGCTATATCTTTGCTCGCAATGCTCTCGTATGCTTTAGGGAGTTCGACATATGTACGAGCAAACTAAGTCGTTAAAGCCGAGAGCTATACACTTTAGACCATCGAAGTATATAGGTATACTAGGGATAGATTGATAACTTGGCGAGGGATACACGACATCGGAAGGTATTCGAGCAAGTTCGGAAAGCTCTTTAACTCTTAAGATGATGTCGCGACGTTGTTGCAAACTTAGGCGTCTATAGTGTGCTCTTAGGTGCTTGTCTAGCTGTATTGGTACAACTGCATACTAGCACGTCACGCAGATTAGGGCACGGCACTAAGAGTCGATACAAAATAGACGGTCGAAATCATTTATGGTAGGTAAGGTAGAACCTGCTTACTTATTTTGAGAGTAGGGAGTGACGCTGATATATTGACTATAGAAAAAGCAGCATTATCTGAATTTGGCAAGCCATATACCTCCTGCGATCCGATCTAATTTATGGTTGTCTCTTAAGCTATGATATTAATAAGGTAGTCTAAGAATCTCATACAGTGATAGTAGTGTGTATAGGGAACAACCCTGTCCTAGCAGCGCCTCAATACTCCTTTAGCGCAGATATCACATTTATTTGTCGTACTATAGTTACGTGTATATGATCAAAATGATGCATATATAGAGTGTCGTTCTGTCACTTGCGCCTAGAGAAATTTGAGAATTTTTGAAGCCTATAAAGGCAAAGGAATCATAGTCGCCTGCCTAACTCTTAGGGTTACGTCTCACCTGAATACAAAGGAATTGTGGTCATTCCTTTGTCTTCTACTATTAGGGGTACGACCGATCGTTATGAACTGTTTTCTTTTATATAGCTAAGTTACTAGAATCTAGGTAGTAGAGTTTAGTTGAAATCTAGCTGTGCACCCCCGAAAATTACCGGATTCGGCCTAGTATAGACTGGAAATCAATTGAATTCCAGGCCTCCTATTAGTTAGGAGAGGAAGGTATTAGGGAGGGTATATACAAGAGCGAAAGTGATTATATTATCATAGCGAGTAGTAGGGTAACTTCGAAGTAGAGATACTGAAATTCTGATCCGCTTCCCCTACAGTGACGTTAAGTTCACTGATCGATAGTGACGTTGACGAGCACATCATTTCCCGAAATTATCGAGTACTTGCCAAAAATCGTACCTTGCCGCATGCACTTCCTCTGTGGCACTCGCCATGAAAATCTGATGATTCACCGACTGCGCGTTGGTCGTGAAATTTCCAGAAATCAGATCATAGAGGGGCAATGGCGGTACGATGTTCTCGTAATCAGGGATCAGGGGATCATTTGCCACTACATGTGCGACACCCGTGTTGTCTACCACTGCCCCTTGACCGAGCATCGGTGATATATCATTTGAGCCTCGGGGATTCATCTCATGGCGTGGCAAGTCTGGAAGAACATTCGCCACATCCTGTAGAATTTCTGATGTCGATTCCAATCGAGGATCAGGAAAGTCCACTCGATCAGAAAACGTCCGCCCCACCGTGTCATGCGAATCCTGTGTCATCGTAGTTGTGGACGAGATAGGCGAGGGATAGGCAACCAAAATACTAGCCAGGAACTTTTTGTAGACCCCATGGATAGCCTTGTACGCCGCGGTAGCCAAGGGACTTTGAATCTTCATTGCATGCAGCCTTTCAAGAGCCCACTGAACACACTGGCGGCACGTTTGCAAATGTTCCGGATTCTCCTTAGGAAACATGATGTATATAGCCGCCACTATCACAGCGGCATCGAATGTGGCAAAGACAAGATTGAACGCGGGAAGTCTTCGGGGATCACTCATGCCAAAAAGCCGACCCTGCGACTGGAGAACTTGTAAAGCGGCTTTCAAAGCCTCTATGCGATTGCGGCCTCGTAGAAAGATGAACGGCCGATGCAAGGCCAGTAACGTAAAATTGACTTCTGTTATGAGCGTCTCTCGGGCGGCCGGGAGCCAAGGACACCGACCATCAAGTATTGGATCTGAGAACCGCGCCCAGTCAGGAACTTGGTGTATGTCGGCGAGAATGGTCGTGCTCATTAAATCAACCTTTGCGATAGAATCTGGCTCCCAGGGATCGAGTCCGTGGATGTCTTGGAGATGCTTGTAGGCAGCGTGATAGCCGCAAAGTATCATGTCAAATGATTCGACTTGCTGTGGTACTCCAGCATTGTCTGTACCGCTGTTGCACGTCCGTCGAGGAAATGGAACAGTGCCTGAGTCCAGCTTGGTGACCATGGGCCTACCCAGAACAACGCCCATGTGTGCGTCCCAGAGATGCAGCACAAGCCACGTTTTCCGACCCATCGCCATGGAGCATGCCTGCTCCCATTGTGGCTGGATGTCCTGGACCGAGGAGGGGTACAGACGATGGAGACCTAGCTCCTGCGCGTCTCTTATGGTACATCCAAGTACGTGCCAAGCCTCCACCACCGATGCAGTTGATTTCAGAAAGATCGCCCGCTGTAGACCGGCCTGTACTCTGACAAGCGCAGGTTCCGTGGGGCCAAGGATCGAGAGAATCTGGTGACCTGCATCGCTAAAATCTGCAGCCAAGTCGGTCAAGTCTGTGTCGGGGCTTGGCCGGAGGTCCTCCAGAAGGCTGTCGTCTCCGCGCGGCTGGAAAAGCAAAGCCTGTGCTAGAACCTGAAACAAAAGAGCCGGGAAATATCGAACTTCCGGATCAAGTTCTCGAGGCTGGCTGTGCGCAGCGTACGTGACACGCCCCCAGATGAGCGCTTGTTCCCGGAAGGTGCACTCGTCAAGAACATCATATTGCCAGGCAATCTCGGCGAAAAAGAACTGCACCAGCCTGTCGATACAATCCCTGGGTGGCAATTGTCGAACGAGAATCTTGTACCGTGATGCGACTTCGCTGGTAAAGTCTGACTTAGATTCCTTGATTGGATACTGTCTTCCTTCAAGAATATCCATGAAAGACCGGGTGCCAGAGTTGTTATTTGCATAGCCCAAGCAAGCAGCGGTGCGCGAAACAGCGGTAGACAGTGTATGGCGTGTCGCTGGATCGGGACATGGGAAGGACGTACGTGCTGTTGACTCCCCAACAGACTCATCACCATTTCCAGTCATGAGCCTTTCGCTCGAAGCACTCCCAGCGACGGCCAGGTGAGTCGGCGTGTCATGTTCATAGGAACAACGAATCTGTGTCTTCGTTTAGTGGTTGAAATTTGAATCTCTTCACGATGGATCGTATGTTTACCCCTAGCCCGCGTTTAGCACATTGGAAGCACGGTTGCTGGCGGTCGCACTTCAGAAAACGACGCGAGTCAGCAAAATGTCGCATATTGCGGTACAGCACAGCAGTTCCTCATTTATCTGGTAGGCACCTTTTGCTTGCGACGATGGCACTCCGTGCACGAGATAACGAGGCGTTGACGTTTTTGGGGCAGCTCCACCACTTCTCGATGATCATCGGCTAGGGACAACATGCTTTGGAGGATAGCTCGGGTGGAGTACAGGTGGGCGAATTTCAATCTTGATATAGCACACTCGCGCTCCATTCCACTTGGCGCTTGACGGCCCGAGCCCGCCGCCGAACAGCGTGTCCAACGAAGAAGGAACTTTTCCCCCAGGACGCACGGACAGACGCACAGACAGATACGCGACGAGATGCAAGCTGCGGAGGAAGTGGGAATCAGGAAATTTATGAAAGAATGGATTCAAAGGTTTCTGAGGAGAGCACGACGAACGACAAGCATCGCACTCCTTGTTCTAGATAACTTTCTAGCGCAAACTCTCTCGCTCTTCCGCCTCATCCAATCCAAACACTACGATATCCTCTCTCGGTTCACCCTTCGCAAGCAGCGTGTGGAAGCCCAAAATTCTCCTCTTTTACTCAAGCCAGAGACGGTCATACTAGGCCTAACCGCTTGACTTCCTCCCAACTGTCCTCAACTGATCTCTGAAACGAATTGAAAGTCAATTTCAAAACCCTCTCCGCATGAACTCTGTCAAGACCAAAGTGCTTGGCTCTATCGCAGCGTGCCCCTTCTTCTCCCAACCCCCTCTCGCCCCTGCCTCTCAATTCTGAGAGGCCGTCTTCCAAATAATCCACTCCTCCACAGATGAGGAACCTCTTACCGACACCTGTCTCCAACCCCAGGGCTTTGATATGGGCCTCTGCCACATCCCTGACATCCACCCAGGCCGGCAGACCTGGCGTCGCGACATGAGGCTCGAATGCTGGACTGTGACCTTGCAGGCCTGTGATAAGGTCTTTCAAACTCGTGTTCAAGCCCTCCACACCCAAATCCTTGTTAACTTCGTGACAGGGTGGGCCATATATCATGGGCGGACACAACGTGACCAGATCCCAGGTTATCTCGCCCTTTGCCTGAGCTTCTTTCCACATGTCCCAGGCGGCGCGTTCCGCGAAGGTCTTGCTTGCAAAGTACCCAAAGAACCCATTCTGAGCAGCCTGCTCTGGTGTGATGGGATTCCAGTCCTCCGCAGTGTAGATGTACCCAGGTCGTGCATCTTTTGCCAGGTCAATCACAGAGGCAAAGCTGCTTAAAATAACCATTTTCTTGAGCGTATGAGTTTTGAGGGCGCTTCGAATGACGTTGCGTGTCCCATTGACTGCGGGGTCGACAAGCTCCTTGATCGGATCGTCCGTTGCGGTGAAGAACGGCGAGGCAACGTGGCAGATGAAGTCCACTCCATGGGTTGCTTCATCAAGTGCTCCTGGGGCTTGTATGTCGGGAACATCAACGAAAGTAAGATCCCCATCAATGCAGGCTTGAGCGTACTTCTTCTGGAAGAATGCGGTCTTTGACAGTGACCGGACAGTCCCACGAACGCGGTAGTTGTTCTTCAACAGCAGATCAAGGACATGAGCACCGACGAAGCCGTTGGGGCCCGTCAAGAGCACGAGAGATTTGTTGGCAGACATTATAATGGCACGAGTTGAAAATCGTTGTTAAATGGCCCCGTAGAGTCTGCGTGAGTGGCGTCTTGTCGATGTGCCAATTCCGTTCGACTGTTTTGGCCAGGACAGAAGAATGACAATAGAATTCAGAGTAATCTTCAGACAGAGGGAAGGACGCACGGTGTGTAAATTGCTCGTTTTGTGTGTGGTTTCGGACCCTCGAGCCTGCATGATCGGGTGCGTCAGCTGCACGACAAGTGCGGCAGGCTCTCGGGGGTAAAGCTGATGTCAAGTCCGTCAGACGTTGCGGAGTCGCCCGTCATGAACCGATCTAGACGAGCAAGTCTCGTCGGCGTTAAGACCCACCGTGTTGCGCAGCATGCACGGTGCCCCATGCCTCGTTTCGCTGGATCACCGTGGAAACGCCGTACTGCAGTATGAATCTGACTAACCTAATTTACCCCTACCGACGCAGACCCGTTCAACGACACAAAACGGCGTAGATTTGAACATGCGTGCAGTATTGTCAGGCACATGCAGGGTGTACGCCTGCTGCGCTCAAATTTTCGCGGTTCTGCGTCGTTGGACCGGGTCACGTCGGTAGGGGGTAAATTATGTTAATGTAAGAAAAGTTCAGTGAATTTCGATTCATCAGTCTTAGGCTGTCTGTAGAGTTTAAACCCTAAGCTTGAAGATGAAAGGAAAGAGCTAAGTTGGGCCTATTGCGTTTCGATGCATACATTAGTCTTGCGCATGAGTTTGTGAAGAAAATGTACACGGCGAGACGTCGTTTCGTTTGATGAACAATTGCAAACGATTCTTGTGGTTGTTGCCCGTGGGCTACAATGGACCCGTGTGTCGACATCATGGAGACTTAAACGATGTTAAATAGGTGTAGCTTTGCCACAAAGTACAGAGCTGTGGACAAAATTGGAGAGTTGAAGAAAGCAAAAGGAAGCAGGGTTTCAAGGCGTGTGGCTCAAGTATGAGTTATTCCATTCTCATCCTGCAATCACTGCGCGATCGTGGCAGGAGGCGCTCAAGTAAGGCTAAACTCATAAAGGCTGCGTTCATAGCAAAAATCGTCGCACTGTTGCCTGTAACGCCTGTGGTAGCTGTGCGTACGAAGTGGCAATGCATCAGCTCGAATTCGTCGCGAAATAGATTCATGTCCGGCAGCTTCGAGCGCGAGGAACGTTCGATCATGCTCTGGAAATGTTCAACGACCAAATGCCCAGATGGCTGGCGGTACCAACAGCTCGATTACCGCAAAGGCCACAATCAAGTTTGAGCTGAACCCGTGGACTGCGCCCGAGATAGCTCTCCCAATCCCGGATAACACCACAGTGAATCCCAGGATTCTCAATGGCACGCGCCTGCTATGCAGGTCATTGCTCGCCCACCACAGCATCACTCCATAACCAGCCCATATTCCCCCAAGGAACCGTATTTGGCTGTCGGCGAAGATCGCAGCGGGAGAATCGACAGGTAGAGGGACCCCGGTGATGGTTTCCAAGGAATCGAAGCCGGCCACTATGTCCATGCAACCGGTGGCCAGGGCGAACGCGGAACTGGCTTTCAGGAACGTCGAGAGGGCTGGAACTTCCATTTCGCTCGAGTTTGTCGCAGGTACGTGGTAGTGCTACAAAGAAAGGTAGGCCGTCGATTGGGGGTAACGTCGTAGAAACAGGTTTGGAAGAAGATCGGCGCGAATAGTCCAAAGTATAGAGGGGGTCGCCGACACTTATAGATGGCTCAGAACAAGTGCACAGCGGCATACGCTGAGCGACCGTGGTGTTCCCAATGCGGGTGGGTCGACCCCAAGCAGATGATTTTCTGTGGGACGAGCTACTCGGACTGAACCACAGATAAATCGTCGACGAATTCACCTTGATCCTGTATCGTCAAAAGGCCGTGCTGTGGGTCTAGACGCAGGGTGTTTCGCAAACAAACAAACTCGAATCAAGGGCTTGGTTTGAGTTTTTTTGGCCAATCAGAGCATGGGATTGAGTTTAGTTTGTTTATGAGGTCGTCGGTTTAAGGTTGTTTAGATGTTTGAAGGTATAGGAGCCTTAGGCTCCCCAAAAGGTGTTTTTTAAGGTATCTGCTCTTTGCAACTAGTATTTAGCCTCCTAGATATCTTTTGTATGTAATCCTTACTAAATCCTTACCTCCCTTGCTCTTCTGAAGTTGCCCTTATCTTATGTTTGTAGTATAGCTAGTCCTAAAGCCCTTAGAGGTGTTTTAGTATCTAAGGTACGCTCCTTATTAATTTTAGTAGTAGATCTTACCTTCCTTACTCTTTTAAGAAGTACGCTATCGGAGTCGTGTTTATAAGTAACGTCACTGTAGGGGAAACCGGACAGTAGGGGAAGCCGGACATAATTTCGGACTTCCTACCTCGTATTTAATCTACTACTCGCTACGATAATACAATCACTCTCGCTCTCATATATACTCTCCTCGATACCTTCCTCTTCCTCATCCTCGATTTCGGGAGTTGTAGCCCTTATCGTTCGTCTCTTTTTCGACTTTCCCTTCGACGCCTCTACTTCTGCTTCTTCGACAAGTTCGAGGATTTCCTTCGTATTAAAGACGAACTTCCCCTTTACTACTATGCGCTTTCCCTTCTTATATTCCTTATGTATCCGGAGTAGTTCCTTAAACTCAGCATTCTCCTTCCGTAGTAGGCTAATCTCTGATATCATTCTTTCGAAAGCTGCTCCTGATCGCTCGATATACTGCTTTATAGGAGTCTCGAGAGTAGAAGAACGAACGATCGTATTAACTAGCGACATCGCCTCCTATAGCTCCGTACCCTCTGGTAGCGAACTATCTAGTAGTAAGCAGTCTAGATCGTTCAGAGTCGTAATAGGCAGCAGGGTTACCTAGGGGGTAGGCGTAGGCATTCGGAGAGTCGAGAGGATAGTAATTGAGCTAAGTAGGTAGATACTAGCTGCCCGAAACGACGATTCGATGTTCCTAGTTGTAAAGGCTTTATTACGAGCTATTATATAGGCTTCTGTCCACTCGATTCGCGGTATACGTCGAGTATCTAAGCGGAAGAGTTTCTCAATCTCAGCTGATAAAGCCCACTTAAGAGGGCTAAAGACGCCGATGTCGAGAGGCTATAAGATATGCGAAGTATACAGCAGTAGTACTATAAGATCGATAGTTTTATTAATACAAAAGGCGATAAATCTCGCTATAAGGTAAGATCCGTGTCCATCGAGAAGTAATAGTCTCCGTTTTCCGTTATTTCGGCGCGTTTCGGGCTCGAATAAGGTAGTTAACCACTCGTACGCGTGATTATTAGACGTCCACCCACTAGTAGATATCGAGAACTTCTAGTTTTCGGGCGTAGAGGCCAGTATCCACGCAGTAT
>PEGC01000125.1:0-19898 GCA_002921095.1 Cladosporium sp. SL-16
GCATATAGAAGCGATACTAGCTCTGCAAACACTGCTATGACAATGGTATAAGGAAACCAAGGCCAAATGCCTCTACGACTAGCTGTAGCACTCACCTAAGCAAGCACTAAATCTATCCGCCAGGCCAAGGGCCACAAACACCTATTCCCTCTTCAATTAATGACTTTTTAGACGACCAACAACATCCGCTCTTTGCACAGCAATAGCAGATAGCCTTTATTGATTAGGTCGTCGAAACAGATACGACTTTCGAAGAAGTAACGTATCTAGCTTTACGGAAGCTTATATTAACTGGATGCCCTATGGTCAAAGGCCTACTACCTTCTCGTAACACTATCCGCTCGTGGCTAATACGTACCTACACCGACCGTCAGTCTGATGTCAAGGAGTCGCTACATACGGCAAGAAGCAAGGTCGTCTTATCGCTCGATGCGTGGTCGGCTCCTAACCATTTATCGCTCCTCGGAGTGGTTAGGCACTAGCTTGATAAGAGTCGCTCCCTTAAGACGGCCCTATTAGGACTCTGCCCTATACGTAGCCATACAGGTGCTGATATTGCAACTGTTGTTGGTGAGGTAATCACAACTTACAATCTCAAGGGCAAGGTTAGTGCCTACCAGATGGATAATGCCACCAATAACGACACGGCTCTCGCAGCTATGAACTCAGGCCTACAAACACGGCTCCGGTGCCTTAGCTACATCATCAATCTTGTAGTCAAAGCGCTCCTCTTTGGCACTAAGACATCCGCGTTTCAAAAGGAACTGCAAGAAGCAAGCGACGAAGATGCCTTCAAGCTTTGGCGCCAGCATAGAGCGATAGGCCGGCTTCACAATCTCGTCACTTACATTATGCAGTCAGACGGCTGCCTCCGCGAGTTCGAGGCCACGCAAAAGGTCGTAGCTAACGACCTCGAGCGAACACTCTACCTGAAAAAGGACTTTGGAGTGAGGTGGAACAGTACCTACTATATGATCCAGCGAGCCCTTCGACTACAATCAGCAATTCAGAGATATTGCCGTAACTGGCGGCCTACCAAAGGCGAGCAGTATGACCTGAAGAAGGACTTCTTAGATCCTCAAGATTGGGAAGAACTACGCCATTTCGAGGAGCTCCTATACTACTTCGAAAAGGCTACAAAGCGTGTTGAGGGTAACGCCTTTACAGGGAGCTACGGAGCCTTGTGGGAGGTCCTACCTATAATGGATTATCTCTTTGCAAAGCTGAAAAAACACTCCGACGAGGTTAGCGAGAGACCTGACCTATTCACTGACTACTACATGACTGCCCTCAATTATGGATTTGCGAAGCTCTCCGAGTACTATACAAAGGTCGACGAGTCACCATATTACGCTGCTGCTGTAGCCCTTCACCCTTGCCGACGCTTCACTTACTTCGACAATAATTGGAGCAAGACCACTGGCAGCGACTGCGCTATCTACAACGCAAAACAGGCGACGAAGCGCCTATTCGAAGAATACCTCACTCGCGCGATCACTAAGCGCGAGTCCTCATCCGAGCCTGAGGCGTTGTTTATCAGCAACACCATATAAAGCGACGATGAAGATAAAGATTGGGCTATAGCATTTGGCGAGCGCGTCAAGGATAATGAGCGCAACACGAGCCTTAGGCGGCAGCAAGAGACGGAGCTAAACAGGTTTATAGATGATAAGCTGGATACCTACTATACCGAGCATCTACACAGCAAGATTATAACCATGTCATACGTGGATCAACCTCTCCGTTGGTAGCGCGAGTATGGCGAGGTCCTTTATCCTACTCTTGCTTCTATGGCATACGACCTCTTTGCAATGCTAGGTATGAGCGCTGAGTGCGAGCGCGCATTCAGCGCTGCCAAATTGATGATTATTGATGAGCGCTACAGCCTCAAACCTGATATTATACAAGCAGACTAGTGCCTTAAGAACTGGCTCAAAAACGAGGTAATCGACCGCAATGCCGCGTGCGCTAGTATCTTATCTTACGCCAACGACGATGACTCGGAAATCACCTAATCTGAGCGCGCGACCTTACAAACTACGACTCCGAGCGCGACCACTATCGCTCACGACCTCACAAACACGACTCCGCCGTCGCCCTATACCACACGACTCCGAGCGCACTTCACTTAACGACCTTAAAAGAGCAAGGAAGGCAAGGATTATAGCCAAATTTGGTGAGGAGTGTGCCTTAGATACCTGAACACCACTAAGGACCTCAGATTCGGCTATACCAATAACATGAGATAAGGGCAACTTTTTAAGAGCAAGGGAGGCAAGGATTTGATAAGGATTACTTATAAAAGATGCCTCTGAGGCCAAATACTAGTTACAAGCAGCAGATACCTCTATAAACACCTTTTTTAGGCTTATTCTACATCAACCAACAACCAACCTTTCACTTCATTTAACCAACGGTTGATTAATTTCTATTCAACCAACCATTTTTCAGCCAACCACGGAAAAGCATCAACTAATCAAAATTTACGACCAACCAACCAAAAGGTTGGTTGTTGCCAGGGCTGAGTAGCACTTTTCCACTGACTGCGGCATCACTCTCCCAATATAGCCGAGCGTAGTCATCATCACAGATGACAGGAGCCTGTCACTACTTTTAGGATCTGACGCACTATCTCGCAGTTTGTGATAGCAAGGAAGATTCCTGCTTCACGACAACGTTGACGACGACTGCTTGCGTTCTACGCCAAACACACAAAAGAACCGAGACGGTCTCTTCGATCGGTTCACTCTCAAGCAGTCTTTCCCTTACGCTCCATGAAACATGCCGTTTGGCTTTGACAAGAAGTCAGTATTGCTCCTTCTTGCGCTTGCATGTGATTCACTAATCGAGAAAGTAGAGCATTCGAAACAACGCTCCAAAACGGCCAGCAGCCCTCGACGAGAACGACGTCGTATGGACCCAATGGAAATTCAAAGGAAGACTCGCGGTCGCCACGACACTGCCTCGAGCCCATAGTATTAGACTATGGTTCTACCATGCCGTGGTTCCTTCGGTTCGATGTGGAGACCAGTCGACTTCTGCTGTGCTGCGCTTGGGAGTCAGCGCCGTCCCAGATCAAGAATGTGTTTCTAGCTGGAATGCAAAGCCATGATTGAGGATGAGACTCAGTGTGAGGCGGCGGAAGAGTGATACACCGATGTTGGACTTTCGTCGTCGTTGTCGGTATTGTTGTCATCGAATTGCAATAGGCCAAGTTACTGTTTACGGACAGATGGCTCGAGAGTCCTAAGTCACGTACGGTCATACATCCTGATGTCCCATCTTGTACGAAGTGGCATAGAGATTGGTCTTGTTCGACAATTGTTTGGTCCCTGTTTCAGGCAATTCAATTCATTCTGGAATATCTCTATCTACGACTTTCCTATGCAGATAGTTCGCACGATGACTATAGTATATCACGTCTTCCTTTGAGCCAAAGGCGCTCTGAGGCAAGAATACTAAGCTGCGCTCCCACCGTGAAAGTATAGTTTCTCAGACAGTTGATACTCGAGCTCGAAGAAATGTACGTTGTCTCGTCCGGCTCGGATGACCTCTGCGCGTACGTCGTGGCGGAATTCCGAAAACGCGGAAACTGCGTTATGTTAGCGCGAGCTGATTGTGGATGGACCAGCTGTATTACCGGCGACGGCGAGAGATCGCTGAGGCTGTGAGAGCTCGAGCTGTACGTAGCAATGAATGTCGGGTACGTCGTCCACGACGTTCAGGCGACGGCCGAGCTTGTGTACTCGACCTGTGTCTTCCTTTTGCGCCAGGCGTTTTGAGGCTGTATGGATCGTGAAGCTCAAAAGCTGTTTCCCCAGTCAAACTCAGCGCGTTTGCAGTAGGTCATATAAGCGTAAAACTCACCCCTGTGTCGAGCTCATAGTCGTCTAGCAGACTTTGCATCCATACTTGCACTTGGTCATGGTACTCCACAGTGTGCCACACGAGCTTAATGCGTCGCGTATTCGCAGCTAAGGCTCTGACTAGCTCTGACAACCTCTTCACAATCGGCAAGAGCGCGAAGATACCCGTGCCCGAAGCGAAAAGCAGAACGCAGCCAAACTTTTCAAAGTCGCACGACTGCCCGTATGGTCCGTCGAGCCACGCTCTCGTACCAGTCAAAGTATCGGAGTGCCTCGTGACATGTCGAGTCCAGCCTCTCTGCAGGTCGATCATGATCCAGAGGTATCTTGCCGGCTCGTCGTGGTGTTGCGCTTCCCACCAAGTGATTGCGAATGGATGCCTCTGGGCAAAGGACAAGCTCCGCACTGTCAGCAACGTCAAATATACATACTATCCCAGTGCTACCCGGCACGCCCGTGGAAGCTCCAATCTGAGGAGTAGCGTGCGACCTAGACAGTCTGCCTTCGACACTCTCGTGAGTGCTAGGGTGTCAAATGCGACATTGCAGTAAAGCTGCCGTGAGGAGCAGTACATGAAGCCAGCCAGAAAGTATCCAGTTATTAAAAACAACAGTATACGGACAAAGCGGTCGCTCTCCTTCACGTGAACCCAAGTTGTTCCTGCAAGTAACAAGGAGACGGGGAGGTGGCTGTTCAAGAACATTTCGTAGGCGTATCGCCGAAAGAGTGAGCCGAACGTCAATATGCTGATCGAAGCTAGACTCTGCGACTGCAAGCTTCAGTCTGAGCTACAAGTTGTTCTCAAAGACAGTCGCACTTACCGTCACGACAGGTATCAATTGCGGTTGTGGCTGTCTGTCTGCAGTCAAAGCGATAGTCGTGTGGAAAGCGCTCTGCACTGCAGCCATAAGTCCAAAGGCACGGTGGATGCTCCGAGTCACAGTAAGTGACAGACCCATCAGATCAGAAGCGAAACTCAGCTGAGTGGTAGCAAGCAACGGAGCTAAATGTACGAGGGCCAGATTTCCTGCACGCTGTCCTGCATCAGAGATCGAATGTATACCATAGACGTTGCAGAAAATGGTGCCAGCCTAGTGGACCAGATGGAAGAACACCTCCGATCGAGAAGGATTGAAAATGTGTTGTCTGGGGAACAGTCGAGGGTATACGAAGTGCCTGTAAACTGTCGCAAACAACGTGCACTGAGTGCGACTGAACCAAGTCCATAGAGTACGGGTCACTAAGACGAGACCAAGAGAACTAAGAAGGATCGTGGTGAAGATTGAAAGTAGATCCATTGTATGATCTACTATGCGGATCGGCTTCGACTCAAGAGGTTGCGATGTATAATGCACTTGAATCAAACTGAGTTCGATTTACTGCATTGGCGGCCTGCAGCGTATTATAGACGACTGCACAATCTTTTTTTAGATATCGTGTGACCTGCAACGACACTCTCCTGCATTAATGTCTTCGTAAACCAATTGTGATGCGAACGCAGGCCATGTGGTTTCCTCAGGCTCTAAAGGTCATAACGCGCCTTGTGATGGGATCAACACCACCCGATCCATCGTGTACTGATGAAGCCGTGTTCTACAGGACTCGAGTGTACGGGAGCGAGCGTTAGGATAATTGAGAACGCTAGAAGTCAATTCACCTCATGTGTAGCAATGCACTGTAAGGCAAACATAACCCCCTCGCCATTGACTCGGACTCATCTCTAGAAGAAGTTGGACGCGTATGTTATAGGGCCATCAGACGATCCGAACAGACAAGCACCCACCGCTCCCAGCAGACTCTGTAGCCGTGTGTTCAGACTTCCCTCGATGGCCTCGAACTTGTGCTTCCAAGGGCTACGCTCAAAGCTGCACTCACGACAAGACTCGCGGCAAGGCACTGTCATCGCTGCTGCTTCCAGTCTCCTGCCGATCTATAAGAGGCACATCTCGCTATCATCTTTAGACAAGGGAAAGAGTGAGGCTTGGCTCAGTGCTTTGATGTACTCGGTGAGATCGAGCGCTTGTGCTGCGCACTGGTGTTCCGAACCACTTTGTCGTAGGATCGAAGGATGGTCGGCCATCGGCAGCAATATTAACGTGCGCAAGTCACGTCGCGATCGCCCTCGGATGGCAGATATGCGTACTGGAATGCCGTCAGTCAAGGCAACAGCCAGCCGATCCCATCTATGCAGCTGCTCACGCTTATTAGTGAGGCCTGGTAAAAGCCTGTCCGCCATGCGAAGTTCGTTTTGAGACACTTTGGCGAGCACAAAAATGCGGAAGATGTCCATGACTGCTCTTTCGTCCTTACAAATGAGGGCTGTCCGTAACATGTCGGCTTTCGGGGTCTACAAAGCTAACAGCATCCAATGTTTGGTCTAGGGCATGATGTGAGATTCGTGCAAGCTTGTATAGCTAGTCTCGGCACATAGATGCGCCAGCTGCATTATCGAGCTTAGAGAAGGCATGTGCCCGACCATTGGATCGACCTCATCTTCGAGTATAACGTTAGAGTGCAAGAGTTTTACAGCTGCAGGTGGTTGATCCAAAGCATAGACAGGTAAGCCGGAAGGCTGGTGCGAAGATTGATGTTGTGCCAGTAAAGTCACCCCCGGGGTTGCGGGACGCCCTGTGTGGTTGGACACTGCCATTGAGATTCGTCTTGAACTCTTCACGATCGTTCATGTGGTTCTCAAATACAGCACTTGTTATTCTCTGACTCTTTCTATACACAATGAACTATTCGTGAGACGTTCGAATACGCGGTGCGTCTTTCAATCTGCCGAATCTATGTTGCCATTTCTTCAAGCTTCGACTTGAAGTACTATGTATGATCGATACAAGGCATATTTAATGTCAATAGTAGGTTCGTCGGATGCGCCGTGACGAGAAGAGCAGAACATCATACCGCGCATGTATCAGAAGACCTTTAGTGGGAGGTACACCAGATAAAGAAGCGTTAGCCTGGTTCTCCTGCAGGATCCCGCTGAGAAGGACTGCATGCGGGAACTGGCCGACATCGCACAACCAGCACATTTTGATTCGCCGGCCTAGCCAAGCGAGATACGGCGGGCCGGTCGTCCGCCCGCGCTATCAATCCTACAGTCTCGACACTTCTGAGTCTGAAGCACAGCAGGGTCCGAGAAGAGGTAGGCCGAGGCTCCGGGAGATCGTCATGTGACTAGGATAGAAATCCAAGCACTAACCGCCTCCTCGAGCGTTGGAGCCTCAACGTCGTGTTAGCGATGACAGTGGTACGATGAGAGAATTAAATCAAGATGTGTTATGTATTAAAGCACAACAGTTGCGACGGATACAATGACTCGCTACTTATAGTAACATGCTAAGCCTTTCCAAAACAGCGACCGGTTTTCTTACCTGGCTGGCTATCACATCAGTCAGGACACAGTCAATCCCGGCCATTGATTCTTCGATTTACCATTGAACCCTGAGGGCTTTCGAATGACCACTGACACAGTGAAGTGGGCGTCGGTGTCGTAAAACGAGCGAGATACACAGGCCTGTCGCAGCGCGTTCACATAGAAACACCACGTCAGCCTTCTGGCCTACGCGTTCTATTAACACTGTGAGACACCATACACTGATCAGCGTGTCGCGATGCTTTTTTCTAAAATAAGTTCTGCAAATCCTTCGGTACTCCTCTATGGTGCTCCCCCGCGGCCTTGTAGCACTTCTGCTAGATTGTTGACGCTCTGGAGCGTGTCGGGATGCTCTTTTCCCAGCATCTTCTCTCTTCCCTCTAGCGCTCGTCGATAGTGCTCCTCCGCGGCCTTGTAGTCTCCTTGGACTTGTAGCACTACTGCCAGGTTGTTAACGGTCGTCAGCGTATTAGGATGCTCTTTCCTTAACACCTTCTCGCATCCCTCTAGCGCTCGTCGATAGTGCTCCTCCGCGGCCTTGTAGTCCCCTTGGGCCTGTAGCACTAGTCCCAGATTGTTAACGCTCGTCAGCGTGACAGGATGCTCTTTTCCTAGCACCTTCTCCGATCCCTCTAGCGCTTGTCGATAGTGCTCCTCCGCAGCCTTGTAGTCTCCTTGGGATTGTAGCACTGATGCATACAGATCTAGGGCTGACAGTGTCTCCTTGGTCTCCGGTCCAAGCATTATTTTCCTCGTGTTGTGACAACTTGCCACTAATGCCTCCGCTTTGAACAACAGCCCTCGTCCCAAGTCGAACCAAGCAGCCTTGTATTGAACCGTTGCACATCGGAGGGCTGCCTCCCGACCGTCCAGTTGTATGCTCAGTACGGATTGTACATGAGAGTAGAGTTCGCTACATAGGTCCCAATTCTTGTGCTCACCGTTAGGAAAAGCTTCGTCCAGTCGTTCGATACCTCTTCGTGCCCATTCCTGATACAGACCTTGTGAACGCAACCATACACGTGCTGAAAGCTGTACCAGCCGGTGCATCTGAAAGGACGCGCTCAAAAAGGTTGTGCTGATGAAATGAAAATTCTCTAGTGTCATGATGTCGTTTTCAAAGTAGTCCTGTTTAGGATCCTCGTCGTCTGACGCACTCGAGCTTGCGTCGCTGCCACGCTCGACACCATCTGAACTAGGCGCCGGCTTTGTGCTCGGCCTTGTACTACTCCCTCGCGCCTGTAACAGGTACTCTGGAATGCCTTGGTGGTTGTACATACTCATCAGCGATAAGAGATCGGCAGCCGAAGGCCTCGTAGCACGGATATAGTCGAAGGAGATTTGCCAGGTTAGGATGATTGAGTCCTATGCTTCCTCGTCGCGACGGAGCTCTTTGAACACCGAGGTAAGCAGGCTGGTCTGCGACTTCTCACTCTTCTCCAGTTTGGCTAGGTAGCATGCAACTGAGCATCTCGACCCTCTTGTCTTGATGTATGCGGCTGCTTGGACCAGCGCGAGTGGCATATGGTCAAGAGCGGCCACCAGTTTTTGCATGTCTTCCACTACACCAGAATATCTAAGCTTCTTTTCGAGCAAAGCCAAAGCAGTCGCCTCCCCTATAGGACTAACGATGACCACATCGCACTCGTCGGCGAGCCGCGCGATGGCCGCACGGGAGCGTGAGGTAATGAGGGTAGAGCTGTGCGCGCATGGCGGCAGGTAAGCTATACAGTTCCTGAGCGTCGCTTTGTTGCTTCCACTCTCCTCGCTCACATCAGGTGTCTTGAAGAGATAGTCTGGATCGTCGACACTGTCGAGCACTAGCATCCATTTGCCATTCCTCTGATCGCGCAGCCAGCTATACACGAGCGCAAACGCGTCGGACTTCGGATTGTCGCAGCCAGGTATCCTAGCGTCGCATGCAAGCTTGCGTATGTCTGAATCAAACCGCGCCGCACTGCTAGCATGGACCCAGAACGTCCATACCTCTGGTGATCTGTCGCAGAGACAGTAGCAGAACTCAATAGCGAGCTGCGACTTGCTACAGATCGTCAGCCTCCTGCTCGTGCAGTGAAGTGTACACATGCCGTACCCCACGCCGCCTAGACCTACTAGGGCAACTCTTTTGTTCCATACGGATAGCTTCTCTTCGAGCTTCCCTAGCTCTGGTCGGTCGACAAAGTGTAGATCGCGGTGGAAGGGCACGGTGGATGATAGAGGAGGCGGGGTACTTGCTCGTTCTTGCGCCGCTGCCGCTGTTAGTGGTGCAGTGAGCCAGCGCACGCGTTCATAGGCCGTGCTCACCGTGGTAGTTGATAGTGTCTGCGTTGAATTGTTTGTTGTAGGATCCTCCTATCTGCGAGAAGTTCTTCTGTGCGCCTCCGCCGAGATTGTTGTTCGATACGAAGTTTGGGGCCATGGCTACTGCAGCACCCAGCTGTTCCAGCAGTAACGTCGTGTCCACAGCCGAGGATATAGTCGAATGTCAACAATCATTCGAGAATCCGAGTCTTTTCAGCCTTGAAGAAATATTGTCAAGTAGCATCACAAGGTTAGCAGGATCACACGGGTGTCGCTGGTGCCGTGTGCAGTGCAGGCTCATACAAAGGATGCAGGTGGCGGCAAACGCTGTACCAGGCGGCCAATCCACCCCAAGCTGTTGCCGCCAGCCTTGCGCATCCTGCGGCATGTTGAGCAAGCTACACTCGGCGCTGTCCAGTACTATATGACTAATTTACTCGTTCCCTCTCGATTACTCGTTCACATGTTACAGCTAGATTCTCGTCGGCACAGCGGAGATCCTAAATTGTCACTATGTCTGGTGCTGAGGTGATTACCGTCTTAGGTCTCATCTCTTCTGTGATTACCATCATCGAGACTTCACGAGACATTTACGACGCCGCCTCGAGCGCGGAGGGACTACACGAAGCTTTCCGAGCGGTATCCCAGAACATACCACTCGTTCTTAACATTCTTCAGGACTGCAAGAAAGTTCAAGAGCAGGTCGATAAAGAGTACAGCCTGACAGTCGATGAAAACCTGAAGCACGACATCGAGGAGTCTAACAAAGCTGTGAAGCCGTTGATATTGGCTTGCCAAGAGAATGCGAAGCAGCTGCAGGAGATTTCCCAGAAGGTCGTCCCAGAAGACGGTGCGAGTTGGGTTGAGCGGTACAAGAAGGCAGCCCGCGCGGTATTGCCCGGGAAGAAGCGCAAGGTAGAAGACTTGATGAAAGAGATACTCGAGAAGCTACAGCTCCTACATACCAGCCGATTCTTCAAGAGTGAAAATGAGCAGAAGAACGAGAAGAAGTCGAAGGAGCTCGAGACTGCGATCAGTCAGCTATCCGAGCTTCCTTCCTCGCTGCCAGAAGACGAAGGCCGATACAGTCACCATGGGTCTAGCGCGATGTTCATCAACCCTAGTCTTAGGAGGCAGCGCAACTACAACCAAAGCGGCACCTCGAACAGCCACCAGTACAATGCGCATACTCTGAACATTGGACAGCGTTAGTCGGGGCTTTGTATTGTTCGAAACTGGCAGCGCGGATACAATAGGCAATATTGCCTTACGGCCTTTATGCCCGACCGTAAGACGAAAGCGCTTAGACTGCCAAATAAGTCGCAAGCTAGACCATGAATGTGTTTTGAGCCGTGTGAACTACTTTCATGGGAAACATTAGTGAATTCATGCCAACACCCGCCAGTGATCAGCTCCCCGTCGGCTTCGTGCGTCTCGCCTGCTCCATGCTCTTCACCACATCCGTGCAGTCGGTGCTCTTCCAGGGTATGGCGCAATCGGACACTCAACGCGATCTGACTTAGCCACCTGATCATCACAGATGGTCGTTTCTAGCTCGTCGCCAGTCCACCTTGCTTCAGGCCCGGTGCTAATACCGCGCAGCCTCGGTGATTCGACTTGACGCTTCTGCTTAGATATTCGCTTTCTCTTTTTGCTAACTCTTCCCTTCTCTTCTCGCTCGGCCTTCTTCACCCGAGCTTCTGTAGCCTTTCTCTGGCGAGCAATAGCCTTCTCTTCTTGTTCTGCCCGCTTTACAAGTGCAGCAGTAAGATCTTCGTAACTGATTACTTTTGCTGTGCTTAGGATGAGGGGTCTTGTAGAGCGCCGAGGTTTGGCTTCGTCGTTAATCTTCAACAAGTCTCGAATGTAGTCTTCTTAAAGGGTACATCTCGCATATGAGATTTGAGCGGCTTTTACGAGCTTTCCTATGTGTCTATCCAGTTTCTGCTTGTTTGCCTCATCTAATACGCAAGCATCTCCGTCGACGATAGCGTCCCGTAGAGCGGCAAAGCTTGCTGCACACACCGGGGTAACAGGAGTTATGGGAGCTGCGACTGGAGCTGACGCCGACTCGGTCGAGAGCCTAGTGGCTTCCGTAAGTGCAGCGAAAGGCCTCTCTATATCTTAAAGCACTCTGGGGATTGAACGGGAATAGCCCGCCTTTGCTCCATCCCGCAAGAATGTTCCTCTTAGTGAAGGCTGCTTTTCTTGCCGGACTGTAGAGTGAGGTGAAATGCTGCTTACCAATAGTGTTCACGCCTCCCCTCTCCAGCCGCTCGACATTGTCACAGTAAGCTGTCTTCAGTAGAGCAAATACTGCAATGTCACAAGGCTGAAGCTTGTGAGACGTATGAGAAGGAAGGCGACACAAGATGATCTTATAGGACAGGCAATATTGCATGACCTCGACCGACTCGTGAGTGCTAAAGCCATCGCATATCAGCACTCGATGCTTCCCATCTGCCCGAGCACGAGTTTAGGGATCGAACACTTTTATGAGCCACTCCAGGCTGATTATCGAGTCAGCGTAGCCAGAATCAGAGAACGCGTAGTGCCATCCTGGAGTAGGGAATGTTATCCAATTGGCTCGGTGAGTGGACGCCGGCCAGATCACCATAGGCTTCAGGTACCTACTATCAGCGCTTATGCACTCCACTGCTGTCACCATCTGACGCTCTACACGTGCACCTCGGTAGTCCCGACTATCGTCACGCCTAACGAGAACCTTGACAGACCCGAGCTTAGATAACATGACCCCAGTCTCGTCCATGTTGTAAACATTCTCTTGCACGATGTCCGATCCTTTCAGCACCTTACCAATTACCTAGAACCACTGTTCGATCTTTGGGAAAATGTTCTTTTCGTGTCGGTCCCAATCAAGTGCCTTTACCTTTCTAGCCTTAACTTCAGGATGCCGTTTTTCCAGCGATTTGACCCAGTTCTTGCCCGGCGGCTTAAGCGGCCTATCGGGCTCAGGCCTGCCACGAGTGACAGTGAAAGCTATGGACAGTATGTACTTTATGCGCACAGGGGTGCCGAGGGCAGACATCTATAACACGAAGTCCACCATGGCCTTCTCTTCGGCAGGCGTGAGGTACTGCTGGCTCTGAGCTTTGGCTTCGATGGATCGTCTGCCGCGTACGCGAGCGTGCAGGGTGGAGCGGGGGACATCGGTATGATCTGCAATAGTGCGGAAGGATCTTGGTACGCTTGCAGGAAGGTGCTGAGCCAAAGCCTTGCTAGCTTTATCCATCTGCATGGATGTCTTGTACAGCGGTACGAAGGTACACTGCAAGTAGAAAGGGCTGGCAGAGCGCGACGATGACAACGGGGGCCAGCACAAACCCCGGAAAACGCCAAGCGATAGGTCGGGACTTAGTCACGTGTATATAGAAACTTCTACGACCTTCTAAGCTGCGATTGTGATCACTCTTCAACACTGTCGCTAACCATGAGTTGTATCAAAACTGCTGCGACCGCACGGTAAGGGAAGCGGGTGGGCGGCGCTTACGGCCCATCGCGGGCGGCCACCTGAACGAATCAAAGCACGTTGGAGAGGCGATACCGGTCAGTCTCCGCACACAGCCCTTGTCAGCGGGATCGTGCAGGAAGAACGGGCTGGCGCTCATTTATCTATACCACCTTCCACTAACGATCGTCCAGTGAATGTGTGTTATAGTGCTTTGCTCTTCTCGTCAAGGCGCATCCGACGGACCTATTTTGGACATTATCTATGCTTTGTAACGGCTATGCGTAGCAATCAAAGTCGAAGCTTAAAGAGGCGGCGACATAGATTTAGTAGGCTATAAGACGTACTGCGCGTTTGGGCATCTCACGGATAGTTTGGTGGGTGCAGCAAGAGTTAAAGAAGGTCAAGGGCTTTGTCTGAGAACGATATAGATGGATCTGAGGAGTTCGAGACAAATCTTAGTAGGAGTGTCCAAGCACATAGGGTGTCCTGCATCCCCGGGAGGGACTTTAGTCCATGGAGGCGGGCGGATGTAGCAGCTATTGAGCTACTGTCCCTCAATGTCAGTATACAGTCCGGCGTCGTCGGGGCGAGCGACATGTCTGAGAAGTTGCAAGAAGTTGCGGTAAAGGCTTGTGTCTGCACTTCCTTGATCATAAGCAGCTTAAGTTGGACTCCGTACAACGCAGTGTACCGACTGTAGAGGGCTGCACGGCATGAAAAAGTGACGATACTGCACTGCAGAAGATAAGATGCTGAACTCATATCGATCGACGCCTTAGGTCAACGTGACAGTCCAATTTGCTATAGATTGCAGGAACTCGATGTCACCTGCGTTAAGGAACCTGCTCTTCGGCTAAGTCGATATTGCTAAGGATTTTGCGACAAACACTATATGAATGACTATTGACCCGTGCTGTAACAAATTTGATACACTAAACAAAACATAGCAGATCACTGCATCAAAGATGCTCACCTCCGTGACAGCGGAATGATGCTTTCCACGCTTTTCTTAGGAATGCAAACAATCTTCAACTCTGTAGGTCACTTGTTTGCTATAATATAGCATGGTACTGTATCCTGTCCGTTACAGATCGCATCATTCCGTCTAACGTAACAATGTGACTTCGTGTTGGCCCTTCCTCCTGCAAACATACTTTCATTACTAGTAGACGACTGTACTATCACCGTTTTGTGGTTACAGCAGTGCCTGCGAGTAGACTGCTGTACTTCAGCGACTTGTTGCAATAGAACATGATCTTTTCTAACAGTTGTGCAGATGGGTGGCCGCCCTCGGAAGTAACAAGTTGCAGAATGCTTTCCAGCTCTGCCTCCAAGAGATGCGTCAAGAGTGACAATGGAATAGCAGGTGACCTTCTGGAGCTGTCTTCCGATCTTGAAGCATCGTTATTGCTCCTATCAACGCTCATAGCGATATGATCTGCATCCCTAGGCGTTGTTCCGTCTTCCATGTTTGCATTAGGAAAATGGGCAGACTGTTCCTATTGGTGGCTGCTCAGTAGAAAGACGGGTGTCGGTGGCTTGCAATCAGCCAGACTTAGTAACAGTCGTGGCCGCTTGACGAGTTCTTCGGCACTGTCTAGGCTCCGGCATCCTATAGTGATTTGTCAGGGTTTGTTCTGTAGAGATCTGAACGTTCCAATACGTGCTCTTGACTACCGCAGGACGGGCGAATTGATGATCTCTTGATAAGCAGTTATAGGCAGTCCGATGCTAGTCAATGTTAATATGGATTGTCAGCAAAGCTTCTTGACTCCCGTTATTTGGTCTGAGGTTGAACTCTCGGCTGTAGTTTCGTGACATCTCTGGATACAGTAGTGAGCCAAGCAGATGCTGCACTCGGGAAATATATCACCAGGGTCGGACAGAAGCGACGTCGCAGATCTTTTCGTTCAGAACTGTTAGCGAGATTGTTGTAAGTTCCTACGTTGCACTGTACAATGCTTTGTTGAAGCATGAAGTGACTATTATCGGCTTTGGTGCAAGTGTCAGTACACGACTCTGGCACTGTGGCTTTTAAATACTGCGGATGTGCCGACAGATACAGTACAGTACGAGCTAAAAGCGCTTAGAATGGCAATTGGACAGCTAAGCGCGCAGCACGCGATGCTCGGGGGGACTATGCACAGCGCTTAGTCAAAACCAACGTCACTCACCTTTTTTGAGCGTGATTACTATATAGCAATGCCAGAAAATTGTTACTATACATTAGACGTTAAGATATCACAGTATAGCGGAGCGTTATGTACGAGGTCGTGAATGTGTGTAGAGCGTCCCTTTCCTGCTTTCCACATCCCCTGCCGTCTACCTTGTGTGCGCCCTCCAAATTTTCATTGTCCACAGACCTCATGCTCACTCAATCTGTCTCGCTGCTCGCTTCCTCTTGTTTAAAGTGTACTTCCACACATGGTGGATAGCTGCTGGACTTGATACAATGCAATGTCAGATGAGATCTCCGAGTCGTATCAGCGTGGGCTTTCTCAACTCACAATAGACTCATGCGTTGGCGGCCAGTTTCGCGATCTTTCGGAGGCATACACATGGTAAGGGCTATTAAAGCGTATCACGATATACACCTGCGCCTAGCATAGAGTGGAAAGTTCGTGGGCCTTTTTCATAATAGTCCGCTTGCGCTTTCGAAATGCATCTTTCTTAAGGCTAGAGGTAGGACGGGCCATTCTAGGAGTCTGTAGCCGGGACTGATGATGACGATCCTCAGTATGCACGAGGCAAGGGGCGCGGGGTTTTTGACTGTCTCCACTGCTCACTTACAGCAATGTAGGAGAAGCTTATGTGTTGATGTCGCTCCGGTACAGTACACCGTTTTGCTAAACGAGTTCGTCGACAGGTCATACGCACCTGCGTAATGCATACAGGGATCCAGATTATATGATCTCTACCGATCTTTTACCTGACCGAATGTATGCGCACACTAGGGTGAGACGGCTGGACATGCCATCGCCTCCCCTTTGCAAACGTAATAGCATATCACCACAGAGTAGAATTATCGCACGCTTTTGTGCTGGTATTGCACTCCTCAAAGTCTGATATTGGCTGTGTCGTAACAACGTTGAATAGCATCACCTCCGCGAGTGGTTGTGAGACAGATTCTTGACATTAGTGCACCAAAAGACCTCGACAAAACTACTGGCACATCATGGCGACCAATGACGTACAAGCATTCGACCTTCAAGGCCACGGCGATAGTTCTTTGTCGTCTTGGACCAGCACTGCCGACTACCCGCAGCTATGTTTACAAGAAAATGTAACGCAGCAACACGAGGTCTTCACGGTCCAGGTGGACAGCAATCGAACTTGCGCTAACAGTATTGTGCATGCCCTACCTACTAACGATAGCGCGAGAATGCACGACTTGAGTCTAGGTAAATTACTGCTTTGGGGTGAGCACAAAGAGCTACATGGAACCATGGCACACTGCTGTACTGAGATCACGTTGTAGAAGTCCGTTCCAGCCAGAAGTGTATCGACAAGAACCTGCTGCCAGACCGACTGCCGTCAGTACGCTAGAAGACATAGATCGCCTCCTGCTGCGCGAGGTAGCTGCAGGGCACGGTATCGAACACATCATGAGAAGTGCATCGCGCCAGTGCGGGTTTGCTCTGTCAATGGACGACACCTTACTCGCATACTGCTCAGCATATTGGAGGGCAAAGGCTTAGGGAGAGCAGGACGCTCGAATGATGGAGGAAGCAGTACACAGCGAAATTGGTCGGTTCTAGGAGCGCGTGGCAGTCGCAGTATGCTGCATTGTCTCGACGTCGACGTCATTTTCGACAGATTACTAACAGCGATAGATGCAGGAGAAAGGATGCCCCGAATGGCTGCTGAACGAGGTCAAGATGAGATACTAGCAGCTACGTCTAGAGACTCTATGTTTGCGTTTGTGAAAGTCGAAGCAGTGGAAAGGACTTGGGGCTGAGCGTGGTGCATGACGATCTGTCTCTACTATTCTTGGACTTAATGCTATAGGTGCCCATAATCTAGGTCACATCAAAGAGCTAACTCGCCTCACGGGGTTTGCAGTACAACACATTGCCTATTGTATACAAAGATGAAAGTGACTGATTACATAAGCATTCTCGCAAGATTTTGTTATAGCTGTACCAATGAGGCAGGTATAGCTAGTATCTCTTCCAGACCCTCGACGAGCTCATGAGCTCTCAGCTGCATACTGTAGGCACGATTACGTATCGTCCCGGATTGTAGTAGACTGTCTTCGAAGGTGAAGATAGCAGTCGGCGTGCCTTTAGGTATAAAAAGGATATCGGTCGCGTTTAGGAAGATGGCTCGACTGTTTGCCCTCGGATGAAGGGTTACTTACTTACTGTTGCACATCAACACTTGCGATGGTATCATGCATAGGTGCGTCCTATAGAGGCTCCAAAGCCATCTGTTCCCTACCAGACATATATGCGTCTCTATGAGATGTCCAAGACTGGGAGCAGAACTGCCGATGCTAACGTTTGGCCAGTCGTCTGAACTTCTCACAATTATAGGACGATCGAGCACTGCGTTATCTGCAGTGAGGCACTTCAAGGCATCTAAGGTAAAGCTATAAGTATCAGCGTCGGACTTTTCATAGGACTGCAGCACGTAAGGCTTAAAGAAGATGTTGGCGCTATGAAAACCATCGACCTAAGCAGCTGACTATAAGTCCGTCACACTCGGCATTTCTTCTAGGGCGTAACGGGCTCCAAGAAGCCTCGTATAGAGGAGATCTAACTCCACTCCTGTCCAATTTTCAGGCGCTCTGCCTATGACACATGGCCCGATACAACTCGGACAGTTGTGCGAGAACAACTATGGTGAGCGGCCAGCTATAGTGACATTGTACTCTTCCTCAAAGAACGAAGAATTAGGGGGAAGGTCCTATGAAAGCGCATCGTGCTCATTTTCCATGTTAGGCTCAAAGCTGTCTGACGAATGAGCGTTGGTAGCAGTCTCAAATACAGTGTCACGAGATAGTTGTAAACTTGGTTCTAGGCTATGGTTCGGGGCCGCATTGACGACATCAGAGCTTAAGGAAGTCGTGGAAGATCCTAGTCCCCCTTCCGTTCCAGCTGCGATCAGCTCTGCTGTGACAGAATCGCTTTGAACGGTGCCAGTTGCAAGATATAATGAAACACAAGACACTGTTCGACATGCAGTGCCTCCAGACAGGGTCCCTGAGCCGCTTCGCTATGACTGCGAGGAAAGTAGAGATGGTGGATCCAATCCGCTGACAAACAGATTGGTGTTTTCTTGCCCTCGGAGCAGGTCGGCTATCTCACTAGAGGTCCCCAGACGGCGTGGTGCACTGCCAGCAAAGGTGATATTTGCTTCGCAAGACTGCTCGCAGGTGTAATATTGAGCATGACTGGGCCGCTGGTCTTGGACTGAGTTCTCTACGGCGAGAGAATTTTTCAGATTTCTTAAACTGATGCTGACAGTCTCAATCGCGTCTCTAGCACGCCTCTTAGCAGTTGTCACATGAGCTGAAGCCAGGCGGACATCGCGATCTTCCGTAGAGAGGCATCCTGGCTCTGCTGTAAGGCATGTATTGCCGGTAGAGCGCCCTGTTGAATTGCTACGAGAATTGCGTCTCGTCTTAGGATATAAGGTGCCCTTCACCTTTTCAGTCTCAGCATTAACTCATTGCTGCACCACTTCAACAGCCGGTTGTCATCTGTCACTCACTGTTCTCTTTGTTTTGCCAACCCCAGAGCGCCCACTCCGCTTCTGCTTCTGATGTATTGCGCTCGATCGTAGTACTAGGAGCCTGTGCTAGTCTTTGTGTAGCCCGTCAAATTGGCTGAGGGATCGTTGGGTGCTCTAGAATGCCAACAGTACGGTCTCGCATGTCGTCCATTCATCGATCGCCCGTTGAGGCTCCTAGGGTAAGTCATTGCCTACATCTGCGACCCTGACACCTGCAAGCTCGACAATGCCTTGCTGTCTCCATTCCACCACCAGCTTTGCATCTACAGCCTCGATCGGGCGATCGCGATCTTTCACGTTCGATGTCGAATAGTAGTCGCCGATTCTTTGCCTGTTGTTAGTGATAGATGAGATATAGCAGCTGAGCATTACGACATTGATCCTCTGCACTGCTCGCGACTAGTCGGGGTATAGCTATACAACTTGGGCAAGACACACAGCTGTAGTCCTGCCAATTTCATCAAATTTGTAGTGCTAAACAATGTCTTTGCCCTAAGCCATGTTGATCTGTGCGATTGCCTGCAGGTGCTTGTCCGATCGTTTGAACATAGCTACAGCTTGCATTTCGCGTCTGCTAGCGCCAGCGCTTGCATTGTCAAGATTACGAGCTTCGATCAAGCCCTACAGCAGTTGTGCATAACTAGCGATGACTAGTACATATGTCGAAATCGCTAATTGAAGACCATCTCTACAAGCCGACTCGACTTGAGAATTCTTCTCGATCTAGGCGTAAAGTTCATCACGGAAATCGAGCAGAATTCGCTCAGCCTCTTCTCTGTAGATGCCTACTAGCGCTTAGTATATACAGTGGGTGAAGTCGATGACAGCGCTTGCAGCATCTGTAGGGACGCGATCTGGACCCTCCATTACCGAGTTCAACGTGCTGTTCCTCCACGCGACAGCACCACTATACGTGCTATCATGCACAGCTGCGTAGACTCTTTTAAACCCAGCATGATGCAGGATGCTAATAAAGAGTGCAATAGCTGTGCCACACTTTGGCATGAACCCTCTGCATACGCTCCAGTTTTATGCAAGGGTGTCAGTGTTGGATACTCAAGCTCAGCAATGCAGTACCCAAGCGATTAGGAACTGCAAGGCAGAAAAGTAGAGCCCTCAGTCCCCCCCCCCCCCCCCCCCCCCC
>PEGC01000127.1:0-24263 GCA_002921095.1 Cladosporium sp. SL-16
GAACATAGTCGCTCTCCTACTTCTATAGCCTAAGGCGTAGCCGGACCTTATACATATAGATCTAAACTCAGTTTAGGGTGGAGAGGGTTACTCTACTACATATTTAGTACTACTTCTATAGATCAACCTCTCTATGGAATTCAGCATATAACAACTCTCCTAGGATTACGACTAACAGAATCAGACTTAACTGAAACAGAACAGACAGAACAGATAGAGCTAGGGATGCAATTGACTCTAAAAATAGCTTATAGCCCCTGATCGCTATATGCCTATCATCCTAGAACTATAACATATGATAATGCACAATAGCTGCATTATATTTTCTAGGGCACAGCAAGCCTAACAACCAGAAATAGATAATATAGCGCAAGCATAGAGCTTCTTCTTAGATAAGAAACTAGTTACGAAGATATACCGACTATCCGCTATAGCTACAAGGGCCGAAATAGTATTTCTAAGATGCTTTCTTACTTCTTATCACACTCATAATAGTGCAGCTATATATGAGCGCTTTCCTGTCTATGCTTTGTAACCTTCTATAGACTCTACTCGGCTTCGGATTGCTTACGATTCTCGGACTTGCTATTTTGAGAGCCTAGAAAGACTTAGATATAAGGGCTCTAATTTCCTGAACTATAGTCCGAAAAAAGCGTACATAGGGCGTTAAGGAACACTCTTTTTAGTACTAGTACTCTAAGCACTTAGGCTTGGATAGTTTTTTACAGACTTCTCTTCTTTATAGACTAGTATTAGTCTTTTCCCCTTTAGCATACTGTTTTATATATTCAGCTATATAGGCGCTAAACACTGCATTTTAATCTTAGTGTTTTACTAAGATGGATCTAACTAATAACCCTCTCTTTAGCACTATAGCAGGATTGACAAACGAACTGCATAAGTCACCTGTATAGAGCACTTAAGGAAGAACCCCTAAAACCTAGTCTACTTCCTATTAGTGTGGAACAGACTCTGATAAGCTAAGTCCAAACTCTGAACAACTCTCTAGAGAGACTCCGACTAGCATAATGATAGGATAGTATATTATGATAGACAGGGCGATCCTACTGCCTAACCTAGCTTCTGTAGATACTCTATACTTCAATAGAACGAATGTGTCTGCTTTCTATAGAGACTATCAATATATATATCGACACTATGATACCCCTAACATAAAGGCATATCTCGTTATCATCAACTACTATACTAAGGACATCATTCCTGAAGTCAGTTTCCTCGTTACGAACAACGATAGCACACTCTGAGGCCTACTTATCACATTACATGAGAAGTATGCCTATAGCGATAAGGACTTCGTCCTAATAACTAAAGCAGCTCTTAAACGTTTTGCAATTATTGCAAGACGTGAACTGTACAATAACCTTATATAGTACTCCTGTCACTTTACTGCTATGGTCTAGAATATCACAGATGCTAGTAATTAGGTAGAAGATACCCGCAAGGTCAAACTGTTTCTCTAAGGGCTACCTGAGAAAGATATGGCCACTATGGTCCGAAAACTTCGCATCAATCCCCTATAGATGCATTCACTTAGTTTTAGCGCTGTTCTCAAGGCTGTGCAGAACATAGGGTCTGTTAACACAGCAGTTCGAATGCTATAGTCTTAAGGTGGTAAACAGATAGCTGTAGATGCCAAAATGCGTGAATAGAGGCACCCGATACGTGTTTTACTTCTATCTAAATAATGGACAATTGCTCTATTACCTAGGGCTACAGAGAACTATTTCCCGAACTATGGTTCGGAAAATCGTGCTACTATAAGGAAACCTGCAGATACCTAGTACAGCAACCAGAACGACACTAATAAGCTGATTAAACAATTCAAGAAGCTAAGGCTAGACTCTATAGCTCTATATTCTGCTATCTCGAACAGTCCTATCGCTAGCTATGTAATAACTAAAGATATTATCAACATCTCTGTAGCTACTACAGTTAAATTACCGAACCCTATAACTAGCAATAGATATAAAACTTAGTATCCGATATCATATAAGTTCTCTGACCAACCTAGAACTAGACAGAATGGTAGTTTCAGACCAGAGCAGCGCGATCAGTACCGAGCTAGGTAACAACCATATTAAGCTAGAACTAGCAATAGCACTTTCGTATATTATGTATATAGCAGTACTAGACATGGTTACTACAACTGTCCTAAGCTCGGCAGGCTGATTAACCTTGAACTGATCTGTTTTAAGGACAACCGACTACATTTTAGGAGTATAAACAATTTAGGATCCCCTCTACTATACCTACTACCTACTAACCGACTTGCTCGTATTAAGGAAATCCTAGGTATCGCTAAAGATGATGCGCCCAAACCCGCAAAGCCTACTAAAGCTGTATCTATTGTACTACAGTGTGTTAAGAAAAGTGACTCGGATTCAGATAAAGAACTAGTCTAGACGAGCTATAATGACGGAGTAGCTACGATATCGAGCCAGAAAGCGAACAATAGAGCAACTGCTAACCGAAATGTGAACTACGAGAACCATCCTAACCGCATACTTAAGCAGCTGCACGAGAATCCTCATATGAAGACTGATCGACTAGGGAAATTTGTTAGAAAAGCCTCTAACTATCAAGCATAGGGATTTCCTAAACCATGGTTCGACAAATCGGAGCCTATGAATCTGGACGAGGACGAACTATCTAATAAAGCGAAGACCTCCTATAAGGCTACTAGCGACTAGAAACAGCGAGAACCGAGAGTATAGAGACTGCCTAATATTCTAGGGAAAGATAAAACAAACAACGCCTCCCTAAAGATTATAAGGAAATTGTTAGAGGCACTGATCACTATAACACTAGGAGAGGCCCTAATAGTGATACCAGAGGTCAGAAAGATCTTTACAAACCTATTAAAGGATACTGTTATAAAACAGATCTTCGACAAGAACCCTATAGAAGCTTATCCTCCTCTTATTAGAAGTTCGACTTAGGATAGCATAGTGCTGCATTCAGCGAGCAGCAATAGCAAGGTACAGCTGTTAATAACTAACCAGGTTGATCGCAGGTTCAGCAATATCAAGTTTTTCTGTGCTAAGTATCCCTAAGTATTAGCAACTATTAGAACAGAAACTACAATAGCACTTCTCGATACTAGAGCTAAGATTAATATGATTAGGGAGAACTTCGCATTAAAGGTACAGCTTCCGATACAGAGCCTGCTAAGTAGTATGCGAAACGAACGCCTTCAGACTACGAATAGTACCCTCGAGCCGTTTATTGGACTAGTTGAAACAACTGTTAAGATTGGAGGCATCCGGATTAACACTCTGCTATTAGTTACTAAGCATTATACGAATAACTGTATTCTTAGTGAACTGTTTGCATACCGCGCATCTATAATAGCAAAGCACACACTAACAGGGAGATACATAGTTACTCTTAGCTCTAAGGATAGCCTCCGAACTGTTACGATTCAAGCTGTGAGTAGTATAGGCAAACACATGTAGGTTAACCTTAACAAGAGCGATTCAGGAAAAGAGAATCTAGTGTAATAGCTAGTGTTATTACTAGGACACAAAACAATCCGGAAGGAAAGAATCAGGACAATGCTGTGATTACAGTTAATAATTCAGGAGTTCGAAGAGTATGTAGTATGAGCCTGGATACTATGTAACTGACTGAGAGACTAGCAGCCCTACATTTGACCAGAAGCTCGATTTCCCGAACCATGGTTCAGGAAATCGATTCTAGTAACAAGCTGCTATTAACTACATCTATTATCTTTGCGCCTATTCTAGGAAGCGATACTGTACGACATTCTACGCGATCCGACTTATATACGATCCTGCATAAGACCTCGCAACAACTGATACTACATACTCTCTAGAAGCAGAAGGCAGACAAGGTCCGACTGCTCGATGAAGCACTTAAAGATAGCAGTACTCCTAAAGGAAATCCGAGATAGCAGGAAGCTACGATTACAATATAGAAAAGATTACTATAGAACATGCCTATAGGACTATAGGACCACATCTTCGAGCCGTAATACTATAGGAAGCCTAAGGATTTCCATCTGATAGAGACAAGATAGAAAGACATGATTATGGATAAGGGGCTGCGCGCGCAAGAGAAAGAGTTACTTCTAGTGATGCTGTATAACTGTAAGGCCGCACTAGCATAGAACTTTAGTAAGATTGGAAGGTATTATAAGGAAGTTATACTACCTATAGAAATCAAGATCGCAGAACACTAAGCATGGCAAGCACTGAGCTTCCCTATACCGAGAAGCCTTGAAGGAGAAGTGATTAATATGCTTTAAGAACGGATAGATGTGAATGTACTAGAGCAATGCCATAGACCGTATCGCAATCCCTAGTTCCTAGTAAAGAAGAAGGATAGCAAACACTACCTTATCAATTCAGCAACCTTTATTAACGCCTATACTATCTAAGATGCTATACTACCTCCTAATACAGATGAGTTTGCGGAAGACGTTATAGGAAGACCTGTTTCTACGCTACTAGACTTCCTATCTGGATACGATCAGATTACCCTAGATGTTAACAGCTAGGATATGATAGCGATTCAAACACCTCTTAGATTACTACGCCAAACGACACTATTATAAGGAGCGACAAATTCAGTTATGTAGTTTGTGCGTGCAGTAATGCACATTCTACAGCGACACCTTAATCAGAAGGCGCAGCTGTACCTAGATGACATATGTGTGAAATGCGAGCAGACCGAAACACCTAAAGTTAAGGTATTACCAGGAGTTAGAAAGCATATCTTATAGCACCTGTAGTAGATTGACAGAGTGCTTGCAGATATCGAACGCACTAGTTGCACAGTTTTAGGTAAGAAGTCACACTTCTGCGCATAATCCCTCGAAGTGGTAGAGTATCTTTATAGTATTAATAGCTGCAAACTAACAGACTCGCATTTGAGATCGATTCTAGAATAGCCTACCTATACGAACATCACAGAACTTCGAGGATTCTTAGGAGTCTGTACCTACTACTGCATCTGGATACCTCAGTATAGTGATCGAGCATTTTACCTGTTCGTACTACTAAAGAAGGATGTTGAGTTCAGATAGGAGCAGGAGCAAGAGGAGGCAATGACTGATCTGAAGAGAGCTCTCACCTCTACACCAGCCCTATTACCTTTACAATATAGTAAAGGGGCTAGAGAAGTGATCTTAGCTGTTAACAGCTGTATGACTGGATTTAGAGGATGCCTTATACAACTAGACCTATAGAAGAAACGACACCCTTGCTGATATGAGAGCGGATTATGGAGCCTTACTAAGCGTAAGTACAATATCGTGAAACTGGAATGCAGGTCACTCCTACATATGCTTAAGAAGTTCAGGCTATAGCTGTATAGGATTCGTTTTATAGTTAAGATAGATACGAACACACTTATAGCATAGCTTAACTGCACTGCTACTGACCTTCTAGGAGCACTAGTTATACGCTAGATTGTATAGATCCGAATCTAGGATTTCGATATTATATATGTACCTAGAAAGAAGAATGTTATTACAGATGCACTTTCCTAAAAGCTAGGAGGTGAACTATGACAGGACAACTACAAACTGGATAAGTTTATTAACAATAAACTTAGTGCTATTTGCGTGCATCCTATAACTATCGATCTTACGCCTAATAGAGTCCTAGACGATAGCTACTCTGATCAACACGAAGCATATATGTAGTAGCTTATAACTCTGTAATGCCCTGAAAGCATAACAACTTCATAATTCACGTAGTTCAAGCATTGTGCTATAAAGTACATTATGCGAGACAAGTACCTTTTTCAGAAACAGAGCAAGAACATACTACTCTGTAGAGTTGTAGATAGAGAACAGAACTGAAGAAACATTATCAGTTCTTTATATGATAAAAGTAGTTATCGAGGATGAGAAGGCACATACTGTAGGATTGCGGATCGCTACTTTTAGGAAGGCCTATATAGGGAAGTAGAAGTCTTTATACAAATATGCCTATAGTGTTAGGTTCGAGCATACAGTCGCATAGAAGAAGCACTACATCTAACCTAGTCCTCTTTTATAGGAGAAAAATAGGCTATAGATGTGATATATATGCTGCTCGTTAATGGTAAGAGATTCCTAGCATTAGCATAAGAAGATCTGTCTAGGTGGGTTGAAGGCAGAGCTCTCTGCAATAATGATGCTAAGTCAATATCTAAGTTCTTATTTGAAGATATTATTTACTAATACGGACTGCCGATCGAATTCGTTAGCAATAGTAGGCCTAAAAACAGAAGTATTATAGAAGAACTCTTATAATACTATAGTATCAAGCGGATCCGGATATCCAGCTACTATCTACCTGCGAATAGGATGATCGAGAGAGGATATTAGCCTATCACAGATGCCTTAGCAAAGAATCAACTCATAACTAAGCGCTCTTAGGTTAACTCTCTTCCTGCTATCCTATAGGCTGATCGCATAATAACAAAGGTTATAACTAGAATAACACCTGCTTGCATAAAGTATAGTATAGAACACCTACTACTGATTGAAACTAAGTACCCTTCGTAGAACAGCCTGAGCTAGAGCGAGATTCGCACGACCTCTGAGTTATTGAGTACAAGAGGCCAATAGCTAGACTGTCGGGATGAGGATTTAGAAGAGATCGCTTTGTAGGTCTACTGATATTGCGAAATAAATAAGGAGTACTTCGATAATGCTAATCGAATACGGAGCCAGGAATTCAAGATAAATGACATAGTACTGCTCTAGGATGAACGAAAAGCATCTGATATATCCTCTAATACTAAGCTGCAGCCTCGCTAGATTAGACCTTTCCACATTATTAGTTCGACAGAAGGCTTTAGCAGCTACTATCTTGCTAAGTTAGACAGAACTCAACTATAGGGCACCTTTGCAGGATGTAGGCTTAAGATCTTTCATTAGCGCGAAACGATTGAACACTTAGGAGTAGTAGAAGAACTGCTAACAACCCCTATATAACAGTCCGATCTAGAACCATATATCAGCATTCTACTACTAGCGACTGAGATGTTAGACATTCCCTTATATTATGATTCAGACATCGATATGATAGCAGTGTCTGAAACAGAGTCCTTATAGTATGTTTTTACCTCTAGAGTCCGGAGTTTTAGGTCTTTTATTATAACGGCCTGATTTCCTAAACCATAGTTCGGATAATCATTTCGGTCATATAGCGATATTTGAACTACAGAAAACATTAAAGAACACATTAAATTAGCTCAGTAGGGGAAGCAAAGCACCTGCTGAAGCTAGAGGAAGTGTATAGATACTCCTGGATTTCCTAAACTATAGTTCGGAAAATCAACCTAATATCCACAGCTAGATAGGAGCTGCTATAGACAACATGAATAATTCTATATAGAAAAGAGGTAAGAAGGAAACATAGAGAGTGAAGTGTGAGCTGCACAATTCATAGGTTTACTCGGGCTGCACTTACTAGCACTCTCTAAGGTTATATAACAAGTAAAAGTCCCTTTTCGATCCTTCACTTAGGATCCTTCACCTAGGCATGAATAACTCTTTGTTCCTTCACTTTGGTATACAATACAACTAATCACGAGCTGCTGCGTAGTGTACTACAGTCACTGTTTGCCTTAGCACGATACTACGACTTTTTTCTAGCTTAATATATAAATACTGCTTCTGCTGCTCTTAATACTAGTCCTTCTTCTCTCTAACCACCTACTAACTCTCACACCTACGATACCGATCCGCTTCTATCTTTCTTTATAACATAACCTCCGAACCTCTGCTGTTTGGTTTATAGCATTTAGCAATACCTAATCCGATAGTCCTGCGCTAAGGTATGTATCTCTATTTAAGATGAGTGATAGCTATCGCAGCTGCCGACTCTCACATAGTTCTAGTTAACAGTCCGGCCAACCTTCGAGTTCGCGCGTACTAAGCACTCCTAGAGACAGAATTACACAATCCATAGCAATCGCACTTCGTACTGCTACGAATTCCCTTCCTGATAATAGCCTTGCCAACCAAGCTAATAGCATCATACCTACAAACTTTCTGTACTAGCAAGGGCTTACTAACTACATTGCGCAAAACCTAGGTCTTACTATGAGACAGATGATTAAGTATATCAGATCAGTCTTAAACTGTTAAGACTACAGCGATATATAACTCGACCTGCTGAACTCGATTTACTATGTAGTATAGCCTATAGTTAAATCTATACAAGAAGTCCTCGAATTTATCGAGAATGATTAGAGCTACTAAAGTGCTACTACAGATTTCCGCCTCTAGCCTTACATTAATCTAGAAGACTCTTATATAGAGCTCTATGCAATCAAGGAAGGAAGCAAGAGAGTACGCAATTGTAAGGAAGAAGAATAGAAGAGTACAGTCACCTTTATACTAGAGCTCGCAAATTACACACTTCTACGAAACGTTCTTACGAGCGCTACTAGCTCTATACATTTCGCATACATGATCCGAGAAGCTAGATCATCTCGTACCTGTGTGACCTAGTTAATGATCGTATAGAGGATCAACCTGTTTATACTACTCCGACTTAGTCATTCATCACGAGGTGTCAGCAATGCACGAGTTATTCAAATAACTGATTTTGCTACTGCAAGCAATATAGAGAACCCTAAGCCGAAGCCTCCGAACAACTGGACTATAGCATAATAGGCAGGCCAATTCCATATAGCTTTTAATCAGATATCTAGTCTCGTTTTCTAGCTAGCAAATGCTCTAGCGATTCGCAGTAATAGACCTGCAACCCCAAGTTCTGCAATAGTAGTACTTATACCTACCCGACCTCCGAATGCTGAAGACATTCCGTACTATAGCAATATAAGCCGAAGGTCCTCTATAGCATCATCTCCGAGGCCCTTATCAGCAGTACACACTCTAATACAGAGACCTAGTAGAATGCAACAGTCGCTTTCAGATCCTAGTCTTATACAGAGCATCAGCAACCTTTCTATTACCAGCAGTCCATACGACCCTGATAGTTTTGAAGTTAAGACTCTATACTCTAACCCGAAGTGCATACACCCTAACAGATAGTCTACCCTTCTAAACATTCTTAATAATAGACCTACTAAGTAGAACTAGGAGAAGAAGTGCCTGAATTTGTAACTGTTCTAGACTTCGTACAATTAACTATATCTCATATATAGACACTATCTCTAGAGCCTTAGTAGAAAGCTTAGACTCTTAGTTCAGGGAGACAGCGCTACTATCTGCATATATATCAACCAAATAGTAATAACTATCTAGGTACAAAAGCAGCTAGCTAACAAGACAGATGTTTAGAGATACCGTGTATTCATAATCAATCGACTATACTAGACTTGGTTTAGGGATTCAGGACATAACTTTATAGAGGTAGACCTTCTTAGTGTTAATAGATTCTTCCTAGTTAATCAAGAACTGTATAGATACGCTATAGCAGGACAGATTAAGATTATAGCTGTAATCATCAACCTTGACTAGAAGAAGTACTATAATAAGTTTGTTAAGGATAGCTCTTTGAACTTCGATATTATGCCCTAGTTCCGTAGCAAGGGAATTCTTTACAAGGTAAAGGTTAAGTACAACATATATATATAGCACCTTCGTAAGCTGAACTAGCGTAACAACAACTAAGGATAGAACTGCACTATGTTCTTCAGTTTGTTTCAATAGGTGATAAGACAGGACCCTGTATACTAGATGCTTTACATTATTTGCAGAAAGGATAGTCTGATGCAGCTCTGTACTTCTCTATACTATACTAAGTACTAGGTTAAGGACGATAATACCAAGTTCACGTATATTGATATTAGACCTCGAGAATTGGTACATAACAGAAGAGGCCAATTTGCAGTTCAAGGATCTATTAGCATCGATGTAGAGAAGGATAACAACTGTACGATCATAGTGAAAGGCATGTATAAGAAGGAAATTCTTAAGGAATAGGTCGAATGGATAGAGTCACGAAACCTTATTAGATCTAAGGTAGTTAAGAAGATTAACAACACCAACCTCCTAAAGGCATTCCTTCAGAAACACAATCTCAACTGGACGCATGAGCTGTATCCTGAAGGATATACTCGCATTACTGACCCTAGATTGCCCTACAGAGCTCTCAGACCTATAAAGAGAGTTCGTCGTACATACCTGCTATGGTATATTAGGCTTAACTCTGATCATCAGAAGTTTGAACAGCCTGAAGGACCTTCCTAGGAGGAGATCTCTCAGGCTTATCGCAATCTTATACCTCCTATAAAGACACCTTCTAGATTCGGATTTAACTTCGGCAAGGTCACTATATGTTTCCCTAGATCTTTCCCTCTGAGAATACAGAATCCACTCTGCGAAGCCTTGATTGCATAGAGGAAGTAGACTAACCCTTCTATCAAGTATGCTATCGATGAATTTCTAAGTACTAACGACTCTGACCTGAGCAATAAGGAGAAGATCCAGATAGGCCGAGACTATATGAAGTGGATTTATGAGGATATATAGGCTACCTATAGGTCAACCTAGTAGGACATAGTTGAGTAGGAGATGAAGTCTTTCCCTAGTAAGAAGTCTTTCTTCCGTATTCACTCCGAACTATAGGATTTCAATAAGATCATTAAGAAGAACTACGACCTTATTAGGATAGGTAAGCAACCTGCACCTAATATAACGAAAGAAGATAATACTACTACCACTTCTACCCCTAAGGATCTTCTGGAGCAGGGTCTTCCTACAGACCCGACCTCACTCAGATATGACTGATTTCCCGAACCATGGTTCGGAAAATCACTATATGAATAGCACTACGAGATACGCTTCCACCACGATATAGAGCATTTGTTTAGAGTCAGGGATTAACTCTATACTCAGTAGGGGAAGGATATGTCGTAGGGTAGCTCTACTTTAGATTTTCTAGCGAGGTTTTAGTGCATTAGAGTATATAGCTAGGGCATAGTAGGGGAGGATAACAAATAATAGAGACAGACACTAATAGAGAGAACAGAGGATAGGATACAGCATTCGAGGATTGCTTTCTTTGCAGCAGTCTAGGGTATGGAATCACCCATCTATACGTAAGTAGGCTACCTAGGTTGTATTGATCTTTACGATAATCTTACTTGTCCCCTTTTACTGTATTATAGCTTATAGGACCGAACCGTTATCCTATGTGTACTAGACCAACTATGCCAAAACTGAACATAGTCGCTCTCCTACTTCTATAGCCTAAGGCGTAGCCGGACCTTATACATATAGATCTGAACTCAGTTTAGGGTAGAGAGGGTTACTCCACCATAATAGCACTTCTCGATACTAGAGCTAAGATTAATATAATTAGGGAGAACTTCGTATTAAAGGCATAGCTTCCGATATAGAGCCTACTAAGTAGTATGCGAAACAAACGCCTTTATAGAGTAGCTAATAACTAATCTAATCCAATCCTACGGCTTGGATTGGATCGATTAGGCTAATCAGAGCGCTGGATTGGATCGATTGAAGTGAGGTACGCGGATTGGTTAGATCGATTGCTTCGATTGCTATATTAGTAGTATAAGCGCTACGGGTAGTACTATAGGTAGTGTTTGTAAAGTCGGATCTATGTATTTTCTTACTATTATCTGATGTAACAGTATATTAGCCTCAGAGGCATCATTTATATAGTATCCTCACTAAAATCTTGCCTTCCCTACTCTTTCAAAATTGCTAATATTCATGTTATTAGTATTTTAGGATCTGAGGTCCCCTAAGGTGTTTTGACTCCTACTTTACTTCCTATAGCCCTATAGGCATCTTTTGTGTGGTATCCTCGCCTAATCTGTGCCTTCCTTGCTCTTTTTATATTTATGAAGTCGTAGGTAACAGCGGATCGCTCTAAGCGCTCGTAGGTGAGATTATTAGTAACGCGATATCAGATAAGGCCTTCTGCATACCACGAGCGTAAGTACTACATGTACTCGATGTATTGTTGCTGCGTATGAGGTCTCTGCTCATTCACTATGTTGCTAGCTATACTAAAAAGGCGCTCGACTGTAGCGGTAGATACTAGTGCTACCAACAAGGCGAATGCTAGGTGTTTTAACATAGGATACTGATCTTAGTATAAGATCTACCACTCGAGCGGATCTTGAGACTCTAGCGGATCCTTGATGCTTCTGTACTTTGCTAGTTCATCTTGAGGATAAGAAGGCTGTGAGCGCTTCTTACTGTTAAATGCTACGAAGCCTATGACCTCCTTACCCTTATGCTGACTTTATAGCAGAGGTGGGTACAATCAAGGATTTAAGTCAAGTAATTGTCAATCAAAGGATTTATGGATCAATCAATCAAAGCCCTCAAATTTCCTTGACTTGATTAATCAATCAAGGTAAGTGAATTAATTAATTGCAATTACTTGATAGTTTTCCCAGATAGCCCTAACACTAACCCTAGAACGCACTAGAGATAGCTCCAGAGCCTCTAATTGGTCCCCCACACGCAGAAGCGCAGCATCCCTACGATCTATACCTAATCTAGATGCCTCTGCTTACCTTTAGCTAGCTATCGCCAAATCGTCGGAAATGTCCTAAATCCTCTCCTTTTTAGTAACAACAAACACCTCGACTGCCTATACTACTACAACTATGCCTAACAGCATCGTATCCTTCTTTACACCTGCTCCTCTAACATCTAAACTGTATGCGCCCTTGTAGGTCCAAATACCTAGCGACTTCCCTTCTATAGCTACAAGCGAATCTATAGAATCGATATTCGATATAACAGGATATGAGAATATCGATTAGTCATGCTTATTAGACTACTAATGTTACGATCCTGACTGAGGTCCGGCCAAAACCGAATCTGAGGCCATACGATTGGCCCAGCAAGCGAACCCCAGTCCAGGCGTAACAGGAAACGCTGGCGTCACGTGACACACATGAGCCAGCCAGGATCTCAGCCTCAGTCTCGAACTGAGTCCGAGTCCTCTATCTCAGTTGTAACTGAGATACACTGATCACTGTATCTACAGTACGAATCTCCTTAGTATATAGGAAGACAAGATCACTACTGTGTTCTTGTGTTCAACTTATTATTTATAGTGACTGCTTGGTATACAACAATACCAAACCTCTGCTTCAATACTTCATCACTGCTACGTGCCCTCTCCACTAAGTACCAACCCGACCTCTTAGTCACCTAACTTCATACTCACGTGACGGTAGTCACTTAGGCTCGCAAGATCCTAACAACTTTGAACACCCTCAGGATGGCACCTAGAAGCGTTATCAACAACCGCGGCAACGCGATAGAAGACGACGCTGAAAGTGATAACGGCGTTAAGTACCAAGGCCCTAAGGGCGGCTCTAAAGTGCAGAAACCGGATCTGTACTATAGAGACCGTGAGAAACTTAAAGACTAGTTCCACCAGATCGGCATGTATTATCTCTTCAATCCCATTAAGGATGGCAAGAAGACCTTGTTTGCCACCACGTTCATGCATGGGCGTGCTCAACACTGGATCAAACCTTATCTCTACAAGTTCCTTGAAGAGGGACCGGTTCGTAGAGATACCAATAGACTCTTTACCGACTTTAGCACTCTTAAGGATAACATGAGACTTGTGTTTGGAGTCACCAACGACAAGGAAACGGCAATTCGAGTTATTTAACACCTGCGCCAGAAATCCTCGGCCTCGGAATACGCAATCAAATTCCAAGAGTATGCCCAGGTTACTGAATAGGACAACAATACTCTTATGACTATATTCCGACGCGGCCTCAAGGAAAACGTCAAAGACGAACTCATGCGCAACAGTGGAATCATCGAAACATTGGACACATTGATCCGAACGGCTATCGACATCAACGACAAGCTCTACGAACGAGCTATAGAAAAGAAGCACAGCTTCAATCCTCGCGGAACCTATGGGTTCAACAGCGGCATCAAGAATAATCATTCCGCTGGCGATCCTATGGACCTCTCCGCGACCCAGAAAGGTCGAAAGCTGGGCCAAAAGAAGCAACAGAATAATCGCTTAGGAAAGAAGTCAATTACCTGTTACGGATGTGGCAAGGAAGGCCACATGAAACGCGACTATCGTTCCTCAGGCAAGGTACAGAGGACGCAGTTCAACACGATTACCCGAACTCCGAAGGAACTCAATGTCACGTACATGCAACACGGTCCTAACAGCAAGTATCTAGGGGCAGTCGAGGTGGAACTTCCACCAGCAAAGTATGACCCCAGAACCCTAAGGGAAGGTACCCAATACTACGACGACAACTGTCAATTCCATAAAACAGAAAAGAGACATGGACTGTTTCACTACATGCTAAGCAAAGTAGCATGTAACTAGAAGGGCTGCGAATTGGCCCATCATAGATATACAGGAGTTCCGGTGAAAGTTCTAGAATTCAACATGATGATCAGACCTACCAAGAAGGTTACCTAAGATCCACCAGAACAACTAATCTATGGACGAACCTCTGGCACGACTTCCCGTCAAACTATCAAGGAAAGACGAGAACTCCGTAACGAATGCCGATCGACCAACAATCCGAACCACCCAAGACATTTCACTACGGATTGGCGCCAGTGCATCCACAAGGGATGTATCACGCACGAGGCAGCTAAGCAAACGGAAAAGGAAGACGGAATACCACCTGTTTGCTATCACACTCACCCGGATCATAGAATCCTTGACTGGACGGAATGCGCAAGCGACAATTGCGACATCCACCGGGACGAGAAAGAAGCCAGCAACAGGAAGATCATAGTACAAAACGAGGAAGGAAAGGGATAGGCGCTAAATGAGGACGAAACTCAGCGTATCCAAGCCTATGTCAACGATCAAGCAAGAATCGACAACATAAGGCCTGGAACCCCTATTTCTACCATTAAGAAGCATAAAGAGATATCTGCCTTAGAAGAAGGCAAGATCGTCGAAGAACCAGAACAAGTGGATAACTCCACTGAGACGGATACACAACACCTGAGCACACCAGAAGAATCCGAAGACGACAGCACTAATGACGAGCTCGACGATGAGTTCGATGCTAACCACATCCAGTTCGCCGCCGAGGCTAGCAAACCTGTCATCAAACTTATCAAGATGATTACAAGGAACCACAAAGCTGCTTTCCCCGTTTAAAACGGAAAGACCTACTTGTACCCATTCTACTTCGAAGTAATGCTCAAACGAATCCGCACGGAATTCTGGAACCACCGACTAGTACCAATCACGTACGACGCAAGAACCTTTGTATAAGAAGTGCCGCCAATCGGGAGCGACTTCACCCTGAACGGGTACATCGCGCCTGATAGGACATTCTTTAACAAATCCATGCGAGACTGCACTACCAAAGTCAAGCACTTGTACAAGGAAATGCACATGGCACAAACAGCAGCAACCCACCTTATGACACAGAACGAGTTCAATAACGATCACACTCGTGCTCTGAGCACCATCAAGCATGTACAAAGCTCGATGGCTGATCTCAGCAAATGGGTTCCGAAGGATTAGGAAATCCACTACAAGAACGCACTCGAGTTGCATGGATATCCTCCTAACACCTCCAAAGACCATGGATATGCCCCACACGGCGAACAGTCGGAAAACTAGTTCACCCCGCCGACGGAAGCGATCGACGGGAGTGCAACAACATGCAAGCTTCACTAACAGACACAGGACTTCTACGATTACCATTTACTGTCAACAACATTCAGACGTTCGCAATGATAGACTCCGGGGCCAACGGATGTTTCATCTCGGAACGGTTTGTGCAACAACACAGGATCGCCACCCGAAAGAAGAAAGCCAGGTATGAGCTACGAGCCGTTAATAGTTCAGCTCTACCAGATGTAGATCGTGAGACGGATACGATCAGGCTTGCCTACCGATAGCACCTCGAGGACACCTCTTTAGACATTGTCGAGATGGCCAATCACGACATTGTCCTAGGGATACCTTGGTTGGAATAGCACAACCCCACGATAGATTAGGGACAAAGAGTACTCAGATTTGAGAAGTGTAGCTGCGTGGCTATTGCTTACCCCTCATACCGACAGCGGACGGTGGAGGATGAGACTAAGGAGCTTAACAACATCAGATGACAAGCCCAGTCGAACTGGAAGATTGCAGAAGCACTTCCACCTCCGACAGATACTGATTCGGGTCAATCAGATCAAACACCAGTCAGGAGCACAAGTGGAACTCACGTACCACTGGACTTACCTAAGGAGTATCACAAGTGAAAGAAACTCTTTAAAGAGGACGAAGGATTTTCCTTGCCTAAACGACAACCATGGGACCACAAGATCGAACTCGAACCAGGCAAAGAGCCCCTATAGGGACCCCTATATCCACTCTCAGCAGAAGAGCTCAAAGCCGAAAGAGAATAGTTAGACAAGTATCTCAAGAAAGGCTAAATTCGGAAATCCAAATCCCCAGCTGCTTCTCTAACATTCTTTGTTCCAAAACCAAGCGGGAAGAAACGAAAAGTTCAGGACTATCGAAAACTGAACGAAATCACTATCAAAAATCGGTACCCACTACCGAACATCGAAGAAGCAACGGATAGGCTCACTAGAGCTGACTGGTTCACCAAGATCGACTTACGAGATGCCTTCTATAGCATCCGAATAGCTGAAGGACATCAGTGGAAGACTGCATTCAGGTCACGCTACGGACTCTACGAGTTCGAAGTTATGCCAATAGGCCTCACAAATGCGCCTGCGACAATGCAACAAATGATTAACAATACCCTACGAGATCTCCTTGACATCACAGTCTTGGCGTATGTTGACGACATCCTGGTTTTTACAACAGGACCTCTCGAGCAACACGTCAAGGACGTACAAGCGGTATTCGAGCGTCTCGCAGGGACAACGTTCAAAACGGCACCTGAAAAGTGCGAATTCCACAAGAAGAACATGAAATTCCTCGGTTTCATTATTGGAACCGATAGAGTCAAGATCGATCCAGAAAAAACGAAATCCATTAAAGAATGGCCGACGCCCAAATCGGTCAAAGACATCCAATCCTTCTTAGGGCTCGCGAACTACAACAGGAAGTTCATTCCGAACTATTCCAAAGTTGCGATACCACTCACAAAGCTTACTAAGAAGGACGTACCATTCAAATGGACTAAGGACCAGGAAACAGCGTTCCAGACACTTAAGAAAATGTGTACAACATCACTAACGCTACGAATATTCGACGTCAAACTACCAGTCCAAGTCGAAACAGACGCTTCCGATCTAGCAATTAGAGCATGCCTGACCTAGGAGCATAATGGGCAGAGGCATCTATTGGCTTACTACTCACGAAAGATGACTCCCGCGGAACAAAATTACGACATCTATGACAAGGAGCTACTCGCTATAGTCGCCTCACTCCAACATTAGAGAGTGTACGCGGAAGGGGCACCTGGTTTAACCGTCTACTCCGATCACAAGAACTTGACAACATTTACAACAACCAAAGAGCTGAACCGACGGCAGGTCCGATGGTCACAGCTCTTGGGCCAATACAAGTTCAAAATTGTATACACACCAGGTAAAGACAATGGCCGGGCCGATGGGCTCAGCCGACGTCCAGACTACATAGAAAGTAAAGAAATATTCGAGCACAGCATTCTGAGGGCAAACCAGGATAGAAGCCTTAGCGCCAATGTACGAGACTTTAGCAATGTGCTACGAATCCTGTAGGACGATACAGAACAATTCCCAGTAATACAAGGGAAGTTCGCTGTCCAAGCAGGACAGGAACAGGACTGCATCAAACAACATCATGACGATCCGGTACAAGGACACCCCGGAATCGCGAAAACAGTCGAACTTATCTAGAGGAACTTCACGTTTCCTTAGATGAAACAGAAGGTCACCACCTATATCAAGCAATGTCTGAAATGCTAACAAAACAAGGCAGAGCGACACGCTAAATATGGACACATCTAGTTCATAGACCCTCCAGAGAAACCTTAGGATGAAATCACCATGGACTTCATCACGAAGTTACCAGGATCAGTCGACGAGCCAACGGGAAATCGCTACGACTCTATATTCGTCGTAGTGGATCGACTCACGAAGTACACCCACTTCATCCCATACAACGAGGACTACACAGTTCAATCGCTCGCGATAGTTTTCGTCGACAGAATCATCCGATACTATGGTATGCCCAAATCAATCATCAGTGATAGGGACAAGCTCTTCACTTCATCATTCTGGAAAACACTCATCGCTACCCTTAGCATTAAACTCAAACTCTCTACGGCCTTCCACCCTACCACGGATGGACAGACAGAACGCATGAACCAGACCCTCGAAGTTTACCTGCAGCACTACGTCAATCACACGTAGGACAACTGGGTCTCCCTACTGCCAATAGCACAGGTTGCGCTTAATAACGTATACGCCGAATCTATTGGAACATCTCCATTCTTCGCCAACTTCGGCAAGGATCCGAACTTGTTCATGAAACTGTATGACAACCCAGAACTCGACGCTGTAGTAATCGCAGCCAGACAACTGAAAGACATACATCACGCTTGCAGTGATCAGATCAAGTCTGCACAGAAAAAGACTGCAGCATACTTATAGGACAAACGAAAAACAGCGCCTTAGCTTAAGGAGGGGGATAAGGTGTATCTTCTGACCAAGAATCTTAAGACACGAAGACCCACCAAAAAACTAGACCAGGTCAAGGTCGGACCGTTTCTCATCGAGGAACAGAAGGGTCCTTAGAACTACCGACTCAAGCTCCCTAAAGACGCCAAGATACATCCTGTGTTCTACATATCATTGTTGGAACCAGCGGATAAGGACACACCGCTACAGACCACATTCCACTACCAGGAGCAGGAACAACCTGACGAGATCTGGTATGACATAGAAAAAATACTCTCTTAGGACGGACACAAGTACCTTATCAAATAGAAGGGCTATAACGACACACACAACTCTTAGGAACCTCCCGAGAACCTAATACATTGCCTTCTACATCTACAGGAGTTCCACAAACCTAAGAATGAGGAACACTCTATCGATGTGATCACACGATGGAGCGAGCACGAACTAAACCAAGCCCGACCTAACATCGAGAGTAGAGCGAAGTTTGCAGCATAGCTCAAACGTCGCGAAGCAACCAAACGGCGAAATGAAAAGAAGATGCCAGAATAGCTCAGAAAAGAAGGAGCCCGAGACAAAATAGAGTACATCGACAGCCGCACTAGAACCAACTATCTTGTAAAATGGAAATCGAGGAAGGACCTGGGTGAGACGATGCTCCCAGCCCTTGTCGATTATATCGACGACCTCCGAAGATTCCATAAACAGGAGGACAAAGACCTCCTCGACGACGCAATGATAGGCGTAGGAAATAATGCGCGCATGGGACTTCGTCCCGACCTGACATCTAAATACGCTCTGGAAAAATGGATACGTTAACACAAAAACAAACTCACAAAACTTAGAGCAAATTGGCCACTTACAGTATCTGACTAAGTGACACTCAACGACCCAGAACACAACGAGTACGTCAGAAAAACTACCAACAGTCAGAACGCGAAAAGAAGGCAGAAACAAATCCAGGAACTCACTAACTAGGCCAAGGCCAGTCTAGCAACAACACCAACGATAGCAAGGCTTCAACACTGCCTACGCAACAAAAACCAACGTTAACCCCCCACGGGATCAACTCTAGCAAGGATTTGATCCTAGTCAGTGGGCGGCATCTCGATAACATCGAAAAACGGAAATGGAGGTTCTAGCAACTCGATTCCCTCGGGTTCGATCGGATCATCAGGAGGCAGGAACTCAGCCTCGACGGCCTCCGCAGCCTCGAGGTTATCGAGCTCCTGTGCAACCGCCTCCTTAGTACGACGCTCCGACAGCTGCAACCTTTTTCGCAACTGTATTTTCTTAGCCCGACAGGCAGCCAGCTTCTGCAGCAACTCTACTTCCTCTTCCTCAATCCTTTCGATGCCCTTTTGCAAGGCATCTCGCGCGTCGCGCAATTTCTCCCACTCTGGCCGAGACACGGTAACATCGCAGTCGACGTATCCCTTCCTCACACACTCCGAACATTTCCTAGAACGCGGACCCAAGATGTATTTTGGCTTGGGCTCGTCCTTCTTCGGCCGAGCATTACGACAACGAGTACAGGGAGCCATTTCGATTCCTTCGGATGCGATTTCTAGTGCGAATTGTTTTCGTTCAAGTGACTTAGTGGAAGACATGATGGAACGCGGATGACGAAACAAAAGATGGGGGACAGCCACTTGTTAAGCTTCTGGGACGAAGCTAAGCTAGAAGGGGGATGGTGTTACGATCCTGACTGAGGTCCGGCCAAAACCGAATCTGAGGCTATACGATTGGCCCAGCAAGCGAACCCCAGTCCAGGCGTAACAGGAAACGCTGGCGTCACGTGACACACATGAGCCAGCTAGGATCTCAGCCTCAGTCTCGAACTGAGTCCGAGTCCTCTATCTCAGTTGTAACTGAGATACACTGATCACTGTATCTACAGTACGAATCTCCTTAGTATATAGGAAGACAAGATCACTACTGTGTTCTTGTGTTCAACTCATTGTTCATAGTGACTGCTTGGTATACAACAATACCAAACCTCTGCTTTAATACTTCATCACTGCTATGTGCCCTCTCTACTGAGTACCAACCCGACCTCTTAGTCACCTGACTTCACACTCACGTGACGGTAGTCACTTAGGCTCGCAAGATCCTAACAACTAACTACTAAAGGATAGCCTCAAACGAGGTCGTATCTCATAGATCTACTTATAGGGATAGCGTATTATCAAAAGGGATATACAAACACTATACTAGTTGTGCTGACTCTATCATAATACTACAAAATCACTAACTAGGCTAAATAGCTATATATATAAGGCAAATGCTACTAATAGAGCAGTGTACTACCTAAAACTAGTACACCGAGTCTATAAAGATAGTTAACAATCTGTAGATAACCCTAGCTAATCGACCTTAGATACCTTTACAAATCCATAGCTATAGCTAAAATTCGACTCCTTTATATTCACATCTATGGTTTTGCGACTCTTTACTACTAGGCAGCTACTACTATCTCTCATCGAAGATGTAGCCTTTAAGGACCTTCTAGTATACCTTGAACCCTATTATGAGCGATCTATACCATCCCGTAGGACTCTAAGGAGGTATATTACAAAGGCATATGAGGCCTCGTAATCGAAGGTCGTATAAAGTTTGTAAGGAGTAATCTCGAAGATAAACTTAGCCTTTAATATCTAGACCTCACCTAACTGCCGCCTATCGTTCCTAGGTGTTATCGCGAGTTATCTAGACCGCGAACAACACCCTCGTAATGTCCTTATAGGACTGCTACAGCTTAAGGGATCACATATGGTAGTGAACATTATGGGAGTACTAAATGACTTCCTTATACGATTCGACCTCATAGACTAGATTAGCAACTTCATTATAGATAACGCTTCTAACAATCAAGCTACCTTATCTGTACTTGCTACTAAGTATTCCCTTATTACGGAGCAACGCCATGTGCTCTGTATGGGCTATATTATCAACTTAGTAGCATAGCAAGTACTGTTTAGTAACGATATAGATGCCTTCGAGCCTAAGTTAGTTGTTATAGTAGAGCAACTCGAACTATAGCAATAGCATTAGAGCGGACTGATTAGGAAGCTCTATAACCTTATTAAGTACATTACACACTTATCTAGTAGGCAAGAACGCTTTTATAACATTTAGCGGGCCTAACTGGAGCCGCTCTAGAACTAAGATCCTAATATAAAGGAGTCCTACGATCTTGTTAAGGACAATCGTACTAGGTAGAATAGCTAATATGATGCTGTAGTGCGTACATTGCTTCTAAAGCAATCAATTAACGACTTTGTGGACTAAGAACTTAAGGATTATAATATGAAGGTAGCTATGTTCAACAGCCGACAATGTGGTAGTGAGGAGCTAAAGAAACCGAGTATTTTTCATAATCGATTAACCTCTATCGACTAGTCTGTGATTTCATAGTATACAAAAGTCCTCTAGCCCTTAAAGCAGGCTATAATACTCCTTCAAGGCCATGTTAAGGACTGCAAATAAAGCCCTAAGGTCGTGACTACTAGGCTGTAGATAGTGTTGCTAGTTTACGAAGAGATATTAGAATCTTTCGAAAATGCACAGAGTCGTTATTTGATAGCAGACAGATTACAGAGTCAGCTAAGTCAAACAATACTACCAAATGCCAGCCCTCCTTTATCACTACCACCTCTACTAGCTACTAGGTCATAGCGCACTATAAGGAGCTCTTAGGTACATATATAGGGACCCTCCGCTATATCTCAGAATGAGGATATAGTGCTAGATAGTGATGTTATTGAAAACGAGCAGTCGACAAATCTAGTAGGAGAAGACAACGATCCCTCTAACTACATAGATGCTGAAAGTTACTTCTTAATTAATCTTAATCTTAGCTAGTAGAAGTTCGAGAAGTACTACAGGATGATAGACGATACTCTAATCTACCATACAGCAGTTGTTCTATACCCCCGCATAAAGTGAGGATAGTTTAAGAGGTACTAGGGGAAGAATCATGAGGATTAGGTTATAGTAGCCGAAGAGGCAGTACGTAGCCTTTAGGAGTAATACAAACCAGCGACTACTCCTACTCCTATACCTGCTACAAAGCATGACTCAGATGACGAGGAGATTGGCAAGAATAACACCCTTGATAAGTATGAGTAGTACTGCGCTAAGAAGATACCACATAGCGATTATATGATATAATGTCACTATAGGGGAAACCGGACAGTAGGGGAAGCCGGACAGAATTTCGGACTTCCTACCTCGTATTTAATCTACTACTCGCTACGATAATACAATCACTCTCGCTCTCGTATATACTCTCCTCGATACCTTCCTCTTCCTCATCCTCGATTTCGGGAGTCGTAGCCCTTATCGTTCATCTCTTTTTCGACTTTCCCTTCGACGCCTCTGCTTCCACTTCTTCGACAAGTTCGAGGATTTCCTTCGTATTAAAGACGAACTTCCCCTTTACTGCTACGCGCTTTCCCTTCTTACGTTCCTTACGTATCCGGAGTAGTTCTTTAAACTCAGCATTCTCCTTCCGTAGTAGGCTAATCTCCGAAATCGTTCTTTCGAAAGCCGCTCCCGATCGCTCGATATACTGCTTTATAGGAGTCTCGAGAGTAGAAGAACGAACGATCGTATTAACTAGCGACGTCGCCTCCTGTAGCTCCGTACCCTCTGGCAGCGAACTATCTAGTAGGGAGCAGTCTAGATCGTTCGGAGTCGTAATAGGCGGCGGGGTTACCCGGGGGGTAGGCATAGGCATTCGGAGAGTCGAGAGGATAGTAATCGGGCTAAGCGGGTAGATACCGGCCGCCTGAAACGACGATTCGACGTTCCTAGTCGTAAAGGCTTTATCACAAGCCGTTATATAGGCTTCCGTCCACTCGATTCGCAGTATACGTCGAGTATCTAAGCGGAAGAGTTTCTCGATCTCGGCTGATAAAGCTCGCTTAAGAGGGCTAAAGACGCCGACGTCGAGAGGCTATAAGATATGCGAAGTATGCAGCAGTAGTACTATGAGATCGATAGTTTTATCGATACAAAAGGCAATAAATCTCGCTGTAAGGTAAGATCCGTGTCCATCGAGAAGTAATAGCCTCTGTTTTCCGTCGTTTCAGTGCGTTTCGGGCTCGAATAAGGTAGTTAACCACTCGTACGCATAATTATCGGACGTCCACCCGCTAGTAGATGTCGAGAACTTCCAGTTTTCGGGCGTAGAGGCCAGTATCCACGCAGTATTTGTATATTTCGCTCTAAAAATAAGAAGCGGAGGTAATACGACTCCCGAAGCTCCGATACACTCGATCGCTGTTATCTACTCTTGCCTTCCGCTTATCTTCTTAAATACCTTAGTATCTCCTCCTCTTATAAGTACTTTAGAAGGTAAAGTAGTACTAAGGGCGAAGCCAGTCTCGTCGATATTAAAAATCGCGTCTGGAGGATAAGAGTTCTCGAGAAAAAGGTTAGTAAGAGCGTTGAAGTAGGCATTTACGATCGGATAAGTAACTCCTTCGAAGCGGCTCGCATCTAGGGATCGAGAGTAGACTATCTTTAGCTCGGGGTATCGTTTTCGGAACCTATCGATCTACTGTTTACTAATAGGAGCGTAAGAGGTCGGAGTCGAGCTTAGGCAGAAGCAGGAAAGTCGGATTTCTTCGGCGAGATCTCTCGTTAATGGAAGAGTAATAGGGCAACCGGACTT
>PEGC01000129.1:0-24395 GCA_002921095.1 Cladosporium sp. SL-16
CAGCCATGCTCCCACTTGATAGATCATCAATCAACTCTCTTCCAACCCACATATCATTAACAGCAACAACGAGCATGATCCTAAGATCATCTCCGCGCCGCCTTCTTTCCAAGACGACTTGACGAAACTGACAGCGTTCCAGCAGCTCAAGCGGAAGGCTCTAGCAGACAGGTTGTATTCGAAGCTTGCAGTGCCGCCAATGACAGGACCGGTGAAAAGTTGAGTCAACCGACACACGCCACACCGACATGCATGTAGGATATGCACGGTAACCAAGATGCTCGCTGTCCTCGTGTCCACGTGCTGGGAGGGTTCTCTCAGGGTACAGCGCATCATCTCCCACTAGACCCATTGGTGCGACCAGGCTTTTGACTGTACGAACTGCCATCCTGGAATCCCTTTCCTTTTTCCGACTTTCATCGTATGTTGAATCTATAAAGACCTTCGAAACGTTTGAAGGGGTGATCTCAAAGTCTAATTCAACAGTAAGCCTTTTTTTTTCTTGCTTGCAACCGTAAAGCTTTGATTTCGTTGGTACAATAAATGACCCGCTCTTAGAAATGACTGGCCAAGCGATGAGCTACGATCTCACCAGCGTTTCTCGACAAGCATTCTTTAAAGAAATCGACGTGACCAAACACTTGGCGAAGAACTCAGACATGCTTCTCGTGCGAATGAGCATGACAGTACAGTATTTGACGCCCTTCTCTCTAATATATATATTCTCACATTGTTCGGCCTGTCATTAGGGAAATCGTTCGTCTGTAATAATATCAATCTCTACTGCTGCGCCTCGGGTGGTGTGATACTTCGTATTGGCACGCTCGTCTAATCCCTATATTTTGCGACTGTGTTTACCTCGATTCCGACGACAATAACTTGACGATTATACTACTTACGACCGTGCTTGTAACATAAAACTTACTTAGATTAACGTGTACTACAACATATCAAAATTTGAGCTGAATCGCCGTTACTTCAAATGAATCCAACGGGCCTGAATCCAATGGGCCTTCTGCTGGCGTAACCCTAACGACATTTGTATGTGGGCTGAATCCAATGCGTACGCGTTGGATTCGTGGATAGTAGTCAGTCATTGAACCTGCAGAGCAGGCGATAACGGCGAAACGCCGGCCGATTCACCGGTCAGCTCGGTTCAGAACTTGGAATTATCTAAGCGTTGTAGGGCGGCACTGTAGCTTCCTAATGATATATTTTCAGCCGGCTTGGATCATCATTGCGTGAGGCACAGGTTGTCGAAGCTTATTGACGTCGAGCACGTCAAGCGTGCCTGAGGTTTCCGTGCCTCAGGTGGGAAGACTTCCAACTGGATACGACGTGTTTGTGTAACTCTGCACCACGATAGGTCCTTTTTTTTGTAGCACAGATCATGTGTCATCTGGCCTGCGACGCACCTCATCAGCAGTTTCGAGCCCAGAAGATGACAGGCGGGAGTTAATTCGGGTAAGATTCTAGTTTGGCTGACACGGCCTGGCGTGCTCAAAGCCGCCCGTAGCCGAGCCACGAGCACTGAGCTTTGCTAGCACGCGTGCGGATGCGCCAATCACCACTTCGTACGCTGCTGCTATGAACAACACCATCGAAATCTTGTAGTACCGGCTCGGATACTGGACCGAAGCTATAAGACACAGCGAATTGTTGCGACGCTCTGCCTTTAACGCATTCATTCTGTTCACTTTGAGCCAAACAGAAGAGACAATTCCCTTTCTGTCCGTTTCTTTTCCCGAATATGAGGTACAAAGCTTGTAACTCTTGCTTGAACACCCCTCTATTCTCATCACGCCAACAGATTACATCATCCTTGCGCTCTACAGCCTGGAAGCATGCCAGAGATTCTAGAGAAAACCACATATCAGCCTCTAGCTCGACCCAACAGACCGACTCTGCTCCGCGGCACCCCTGTCGTGTCGATCCGCCGTCAGTCCTAACGCCGTCTGAAATAAGCTCTTCGGCGCTTCCTGGGTCACGGATATCTTCGCTTAGTCTCCTCCCATTTCCGCAGGTCCTCCGGACATACCTCATCACTGCGATCTCTTCTTCGCCCCGACTTCTGGACGCTTCATCAGCAATTCTCCGACGAATGTTGGATAGCCGAAGCTTTCTGTTCAACATCGATAAGAACCCTGTCGCAAGAACGCTGCTGTTGAAGACGTTTTACAAGCAGTTCTGCGCGGGTTCTACGGCCGAGCAGGTTGACAAGACATGTCGGGAGCTCCGACAGCAAGGCTACGGGGGTGTTATTCTCGAGTATGCTTTGGAGGTGCTTAGAGACACTGAGGGGCACGAGGCTACGGACGTGGCTGTTTGGCGCGCGGGTATGCTCGACACAATTACGATGACGCTGCCAGGGGACTTTGTGGCTCTCAAATGGAGTGGAATGGGACCTGCAGCGCTTCGTTTGTGCGCAGCCCAGCGGCCCCCAAGCAAGCGAATGGATGAAGCCATGAAGGCCGTCTGTACCGCTGCAGCAAAGAAGAACGTCAACTTACTCCCTTCTGCGGAAGAAGGCTGGAACCTCCCGGGTTATCACGCATGGACTCTGGATCTTCAACGCATGTTCAACCGTGACGGAAAGGCTGTGATCTATAACACCTATCAGTGCTACCTTAGGTCTGCACCTGCTACGGTAGCACATCACCTAGAAACCGCAAGCCAGGAAGGGTTCACGTTCGGGGCCAAGCTTGTGCGAGGGGCTTATCTCAACTCTGAAGATCGCAACGTCGTTCAGCCAACCATCGAGGCTACTCATGCTGCGTTTGACGGTGTTATGACCGCCCTCATCGAGCGCAAGCACAACGACGTCCTTAGACCTACCTTACCAGACACCATGGCTGCTTGGCCCAGTACAAGCGTTATGCTAGCCACGCACAATGCCAAATCCGTCCAGCTTGCTCAGCGCCTCCGTCAGGAACAAGCGTCTAGAGGCGAAGAACTGACACCACTCGCCTACTCGCAGCTCCAAGGGATGGCGGATGAAGTATCCTGCGCCCTGCTTGGGTCTGCTGGGGGCAACTGCAACACTACACCCAAGATTAAAGAGCAAGTTTTCAAGTTCATCCCGTGGGGTACTCTTACAGAGTGCTTGAATTACTTGCTCCGCAGAGCAGCTGAGAACAAAGATGCGGCTATGAGGACGGCTGACACTAGGAAGGCCATGGGGAGCGAAGTGTGGAGACGGTTTAGAAGTGTTATTGGATTAGTTTAACGCTCGGTCCGAGAGGTAGAGACCGAGCATTCCATTATCAGCTAGATAGTAGAATGGAAATCATTTTACCAAACACATCACATTGCGCGCGTTTCGCCGTCAATCCATAGCTTATACCCTAACAACGCCGGACTCGGCATTTTGCTTCTGTCATCTATGATACGAAACGTGGCTCGCGTTGGCACACCAAGTCGGAGCGGCTGTAAGCGTTGCGCCGTTCGTCCCATTTCATCCCGATAAGCCGGTACCGGCCCGTTCGACCGAGACAGGTGTCGGTCCCGCGTCCGAGGATTGCTCTCTTTTCCATCATGATTTCGCCATCCTCCTAGAGTCCCTTCTCCGACCGCCGTAAATGTTGCCAACAATCCGACCTCGAAGACATGGCAGCTCCCGGCCCACGTTATTTGGCCCCGCAGCCGAAACGTCCTGCTTGCGATCCCTGTCGGCGCTCCAAGGTTGCATGTGGCCACGAGCAGCCCTCGTGCCTCCGGTGCGTCCGTAGAGGTCAAGCGGACGCTTGCTTGTACAGAAATACGCCGTTCCGAAAACGCATGGCTCAAGGAGATCTGTCTGATCCGCACGAGCTTGAAGTGAGCCCGGCAATGTGAGTTCTGAAAACTATCATGGGTAGCAAATCTGGTAATCATACACTTTAAGTGCTGTTGGTGGATGCCCTTCTCACGCGAACGACGTTATTGATTTTCGTAGTACACATAGGCCGTCTCGCCCACCCAGCGAGGCGAGCGAGGACGCTGATTCAACATACCGCTATCCGAACCCAGGCTTCTTGGGGTCACCTAGCGGCTTTGCTATCTTCAACCAGGTACGGTCAATGAACAACGGTCCAACGCAACTGGGCGAAAGAGTAGCTCGCTCCTGCCTTCTCCCATCAAATATCTATATGCTTCAAGACGTCGAACACCGCGCGTTCCATGTCTTGAACAAACTTCACTCCCTCAACATTCCCAAGATATGTGACCTGGTTGCGACTTGGCTCGATACGAGCGCCAATCTCGCTTTGGCCGAGCCATTCGTCCCTGGCTGCGTTAATGCGATGGCCAAATGTCCTTGGAGGCGGCAGACAGTGTCGCTGCAAACGGGGTCAAACGAACTTGCCCAAGCTATCTCTCTGCGAGCAAAGGCGTTGACGGCGAACACCTGCCGAACTGTTGTTTCGACTAGAGATCCGACTCTTGACGATTATCTCGCACAGATGACAGGGTCAAACATGCGATGGGAAACCCTAGGTATATTCTGTGCAGCTGCCGCGAGGGCAATTTTCGACAATACAACATCTCCGTCACTCTATACTTCAGAAGAGGGCCGAAGGGGTCTCGGTAACAGTCTGACTTATATCAGCGACTGTTGTCTGGAGATATGCCTGGCAACCGATTGCCTCAACGACGTTCAGATTGTCCTACAGTACGAGCACTTTCACTTACACTGCCAAGTACACGGAGATCAAAGTGAGTAGTAGCCCCGACTCTTGCACTCGCAAATCCTAGATCATTGGGATTTCTACCCTACTAACACCGACCGAAGGCTTCTATACGTGGCGGAGCATGGGGGATCTTACGACTTCTCTCATCTCAATGGGTTATCACGTCGGGAGCGGCTCACAAGCAACGACAACCACCAGCTTCGCTTCCCAGCTAAGAAAGTCCATCTTTGCCCGCATATATTGGGCGGATAAGAATCTTTCAGTCTTCATGGGACGTCCACCTCGTCTTCTGTCGGCATTTTGCGACTTTCAAGTACCAGAATTTCGGTTGAACAGCGAGACACCGCGTTCGGAGGTCTTCGATTTTACAGCCGACACTCGCTGCAGCGCTAGTTTTGCTGTACTGAAAGAGCGCTGCGTGGAAATGCTCCGTGCACAACCCGAACGTCAGACAGAGATTATTGATAACATCCGACGAGACTTGGAAAACCTGTGGTCATCCTGGCCAACACACTTCAGGCTGGCATCGAGTCTTTCTGACGCTCAGGGGTCGCCGTTCGCAAGAGATTTCTTAGCAAACCAGCGATTGGAGTATCTACATACTCATTTCCTCTTGGAACTTGCGTCTATGCAAAAGACCATCGACCCCGGAGATGACCTTCTCGAGATCGCCAGCAAGACACTAAGCCTGGTTGTAGAAGTTATCTTGCTGAGGAACAGATTGATAAATTCCGGTTCCCATCTTCTATGGAAGGTAAGTCTGCATGAATCCACCCATGAGACCGAGGACCAAGCTCACAACTGAGATCAGGTGGCTCATTTCGGTCTTCCTGCCGCAGGCGTGATATCGCTAGCGCTCCTCAGGCGAATCAACACCAGCTTTCCCATCAAGAGCAAATCTACAATGATCCAGAGTCTGTCTGTGTTGGTCGCAGAGATAAAGACGGGGGCCATCGTCATACCCGGAGAACCCTGCTTCGAACTTTTCTCCAGAGCTGCACGTGCGATTCAGTCCATTCTAGAATCGCATTTGAACCAGCCAACTAGAGTCCATACGCAAGCGAATATGGTAGACGAGCAAGTTGGCGGGTTTATGGATCCCGTCACGGAATGGGATCCCGAGATAAACTTGGATCCTTGGCAGTTCGAACTTGACTTTTGGGACAATCTCGCGACTCATCCGACGCTCACAGGTATGAATTGTTGAGATGGTTAGGCAGATACAACGATAAGCGACCAGATGCAGCGACTTTGGTGGTTTAGGTACCGTTTCGTACATACGTTTCGTCAAAACGCAATCAGTTAAAGTGTCGTTGATTTGAAAGAACCATATTTATTGTGCCAACGCGCTGCTTCCATTTGCCTGACAATTCATTGTTCTGCTAACGTCACGCTTTAGGCTTTTCTTAACACGGCTAGCTCTTTTCTATGCAACGGGTGCTTTGCGTACGCCCTAGCTTAGGCAAGACGCGTAAGTCAAGCTTGTATCTGCTTTGTTATCGCTGTTTCAAAGGCGCGAATCCCGGCGGTGTATTACAGTTGGTCGGGTGACTGAGCACCTTTACTGCAGCGACTCACGTGAACAGACCGAAATTAGATCGCCTTCAGCATAGGCAGCGACTAGGGACGGCTAATGCAGTCACCGCGAATAGCCGGGATTGATTGATCACTTGATACTCAGTTATGCCGATTTGGTTAGGCAGAGAATTTGTGGGAGGTCACTTTCAAACGCCGCTTTTGCCTGTTCTCGGACCGGCCGCACTTTTGGTCCTTCGGAGGTGTCGGCCCCACGCCAACTGCGATCTATGTCGGCGTTCAACTCACTGCGACTGTGTAAGATCGCCGGTGCGTCACCGAACTCCGGGTTGAACATCCGATGCCAATCTTTATCACAGTCTCGTATCTGACCACCTTCTTTTCAGATTACAATACCTATCACTATCCAATACAACAGGCTTTTTCTCATCCTCGAGATTACAATCAACATGGCATCTAAGACCTTGCGATGCTTCCTACCTACTACCATGTGTACGGCTCGCTCCGCCGTAGCGAGAAACGTCAATCGACCTTCGCCACTCCGTCAGTTCTCGTCGGCTTCATTGATGGCTAATCTCACGGTCAATAAAGTCTATACTAGTCGCAGCTACGCTCGTAAGCATTCGCCGAGACATATCTGCAGCTCATCGATCACTGACGTATGCGTGACCAGCAATCGGCCACTATGTATGATGCACTGGATTCTGTTAAGAGTAGAAACTTGCAAATATTGACCTCTAGAAGTCGCAAGCTTTCAGCGCAAATGGTCAGATCTGGATCGCTGGACAACTTGCTGCTGATGTCACGGGGAATCTTGTCAAGGGCACAGTCACAGAGCAAGCGCGACAAATTTGCGACAACATCAGCGCTATCTTGGAAGAAGCAGGGTCCAGTGTGGACAAAGTTGTCAAAGTCAACGTGAGTATTGTGGCTGTCCTATGAGTGTTTTCATGCCGTGATAGAGCTTCAACTTGACATTTATTGACATAGCTAGGTCTATGCCACAGATATCTCTGTGCTTCCGGAATTCAATATTGTATATAATGAGCGCTTCACTCACAAGCCCCCTCGTACATCTGTAGAGGTCTCGAAGTTGCCGCTAGATGTGACTGTGATGGTGGACATCATCGCAGTGATATAGAGAGGGTTACTTTCCTAGAGTACTCTTGACCAAATCAAGATCTTTCCAGCCATTTTCCCTGGGTATTTCACGTATACGCTTCAGCCGCTCGATGTGTGTATCTTCAAGATGCTCTCCCAGACCTACTCTAACAAGCTGTCAGCTTTCCTCAAGTAAGCCAGGCACTGTCCCCAATCAAGGAATGTGACTTCTTGGCCCTGTCCTGCAAAGCCTTGGTGAGCCCGTTCAAGGAAAAGAGGTATGATCAACTCCTCCAAAGCCACCGGTATATCATCCCTTGAGCCAGACTGTGAACTTGAGAGGTTCATCTGTACCGGCCCAGATGGGACGGGATCCCGGGGGAGTGCAGCTTTTGTGCTTGGCGGGTATGATTTGAGGAAGATTGAGCGGCTAGTAAAGGAAGTAGCAAGAACTTTCAACGACGGGAAGATAGAGAAGTTGGGCTCGTATTTGACAAAATGTAGAAAAACGAGGGGGCGGAAGAGTTGCAATCATGAAGAGCTGAGGACGCTGAGCCTAAGAAGGCTGACAAGCTGTACAAAGCTGATGTCATTCAGGAGAAGCTTTTGGAGAGCCAAGACTAGAGCAGTGAGGGAATAAGAGAAAGATGAGCCAGCCGCTAGCTGATCCGAGAAGCAGAGCGCTCAAAAGGTAGAAAAGGCACTCTAACAACGCAATAAACTTGCTGAAAATAGTATTAAGTAAGCTATGAGGCTACCTATATAAGAGAACAAACGTAAGAAGCAAGGATCCAAGGCAGTGAGTGGTTTGGAGACCCGGGCGATGCATCGGCAGCTTTACCTATCACAACATGCCGCGGCCGCAACACCAGGGTTCCAAATAAACACAAATGCTGCAAGTCACCTAGATGTAGTGGACAAATGCCGTATGTTGGGACTTAAGATGAAATTCATGATAGATGGAAATGCGCCATCTTGTTCCACATTCTGGTAGTGTTGATCTGAAGAAACTGTGACAGTTTATAGAAGATAGACCATAGTGTTCTAAACTTTTCCCAGGATATCTCGATGCTTACGCAGTCTTACGACGGCAACGAATGCTGCTGATGCTAAGGCAAGAGACCCAGCAAAGAACATCGCGGGTCGGTAAGGAGCAAGACCTTGTGTTGGACCTCCACTTGCTTGGAGGATATACCCTGCTATTGGCGGACCCTGTGGTGCAGGTGAATATACGAAAAGGCTTGCAACGTTCCGTAAGGTGACTTACCATGACATATCCCCCGGTCCAGCCTGTTAGGATCATTCCCATGGTGATCGACATCCTAGCTGACCCAAAGACATTGGCTACCACCGTCGGCATGGTTGAGAAAAAACCCCCCACAAAGATGCCTGCAAGTATCACAAAGGCGACTGTTACTCCAATCGAATTCGCGAAAGGCCAGACGAGGAACAAGCTTAATCCGAGGAAAACCATAGTCATGACCAGGACATTCAAGGCGCCCCATCGATCACTCAATATGCCAGACATGATCCGCCCTGCAGCGGAAGCTGCATTGAAGCCTGCGGCCAGACCTGCTCCAGTGGCAGATGACAAGCCAATCGATTTGGCAAAAAGTGGGATACAATAGGGGGGGACAAAAAGGGGGAAAGAGCCAGTTGCGCCTGCCACCAGGAGCAGGACAAAATTCGCGGATCGAAAGAGGCTTCTGTGTGGACTAATCAGTACTGTATTTGCAAGCGCCGAGGGTAGCATTCGTACAGGTCAACCAGTCCTGATTTCTTGTATGGTGCTCTTTCCCTGATAAGATAAGCAGCTGGCAGTCCGGTACCGGCAACGAAAAGGCAATGGATACGCAAGGCCCATGCGAGTCCAACATTTCTTATGATAGCGTCAAGTGCAACACTTATGACTGCTCCACCCAATCCCCCTCCCGCAAGCACAATGCCGTTTGCAAGGCCGCGTTTGCGAAGGAAGTACTGCGTGGGCGCGACCGCGACTGTCTGTTGTCACCGTAAGCTTTGTGCCGTTTGCATGCTCGCAGGGTTGAGATCTTACGGTGAAGGAGATCCTACACCCAGAACCAGTTAGCCAGTCTCTTGAAGATTGATAGTGAGGTGGCATTACCCCATTCCCAGCCCCATCAGTACGCCATATGTTGCGAACAGCGCGCCAACATTGTTATACACAACGCTACTGACGGCTCCGCTGAGGCTCATGAGAAACATTCCTGCCATCGCCGTTATTCTCGTTCCATAAATCCGCATCATGCTAGCATATATGATCGCAAAGGCGGGTACGAAGCCCGCAGACAAAGACCCAACAAAGAGCAAGTTGACCGAGGTAGATACGCCTTCATCGAGTAAGGAGGCCTGGAGGACACCCCAAGATTGTGCGGTGCCAATAGACCACCAAGCGACAACTGTGCAACCGACCAGGACAACCCATCCATGACCACCGTCCGGAATCAAATCTTCTTCCCTTGCTGCAGGAGACTCGTGACGATCTTCTGCTGATTTGGCAGCGTTGTGGGAATTGGTGAATGGCGAGACTTCGCCCTGACGATGCAGTTTAGGTTCGGCGACGGGATCGGAGGCTGACATCTCATTCGAAAATCGTCTTTCGGAGGTGTGGTCGATTAATCTATGTTTGCGTCTGCAGAAGAAGAATAGTTCAGCAAGACGTGAAACGAGAAGAGGAAACTGCGTGTGCGGGTGTCCTCGTAGCTCTTCGCAGACAACGTAGCTTATCGCCTTGTATTTCATGCCAAGACTATTCCAATTACCAGGCCGAATTATTGAGGGATGTAAGGAGCGCGGTTCGTCTTTCGCGTCTAAGAGTTACCGGCTCGGGATTGTTCAGCATGTGCAAACCAATCTGCACACCCGCCGCCGTTAGACACCTGCCCGTTTGAGCCGAAGCCGACCGATTCACATCGATATTCCTTCCTTCAAAGTTAATGCTATCTCAGACTAAGTTCCAAGAGTCTCTGCTCCGATTTTGTTCTCCGCCGCTGTAGCGCCGACTGACTTCCACGTAGAACTACGCCGGCGGCGCCGAAAGGCCACCGGCAGCGGCATGTGACCCTAGAATGAATTCCACTAGTTCTACGGCGTAGTTCTATCGGCCCCGAGACCCTTACTTCCGTCGGAAACTTAGAATACTCCGAACACGCCGATCATACGTGCTACACGCAAGCGAGAGCGACGGACGGCCCTCGGGAATTCGACCTCATCTAGAGTATATACTTTTGAACGATAGGGAGCCCCGATCAGAAATTAAAGATAATCACGGAGCAATACTTACTGGGCTGACCTATGCCATCTTGTTGTTTTCACTGGTCAACATGCGCAACCTACCTAGACTGCTCGATACGATCCGAAACAACGAGCCCACGATCAACATCTCTTTGGATGCTCGAGAAGCTGTGTACTCAACACTGGATCACATACGGGGGAGTGTTTCGGTCAAAGCAACGCGCGACACCGAGTTTGGCAGCATCGAAATTTCCTTCACTGGGACTTCGACAGTCCGGATGGAACATTCTTGCGCCTCTTCTGCACTATCGTCAAACTACATAGGAGCATCACATACTTTTCTGAAGCTTCGCCATACAAACTTGGAGAATTCTTATCCAAAGGATCTCGTTCTGAGAGCTGGCCGACTCTACGTGTTCCAATTCACCTTTGTCGTACCTCGCCGCTTATTAGACGGCTCGTGCAACCATCGAGTAGTGTCCGATGCCGTCCACCGAGCGCACTTGACATTGCCACCTTCTTTCGGCGATAAAGCGGGAAGTGGTGGGATCAAGGACGACCTGGCACCCGAGATGACGAGCGTCTATTATGCTGTGGTCGCAAAAATAAGAGAACCGGTCGCATCCGTCCAACGACTTGGACACGGTGGTCTCATTGCAGCCAAAGAGCATCGGGTGTACGTCAGTCCCTCGATAGAGCCATCAGAACGTTGCGACCACGTTGTAAGGGAGGAACGCAGGATGAAGAAGAGTGTATTCGATGGTTCTTCTGGTATGCTAATTTTAGAGGCTACGCAACCGGATCACGTTCAATCACATCCACTTGCCGGGAGTAACCACGTGCTTACTTCGAGTACTGTAATGTTACGCTTCGAACCTGCCACGAACTCCTCGCCAAAGCCGCATCTAGAGCGCCTAGATGCCAAACTCAAAATCTCTACCAGGTGCTCCACTAAAGCCCAAAACGATCTACCGAGCGCTTTTGGTAGTGGAGTCAACGAATTTGCAAGAGTGTATTCGAAAACGCTGGCTCTTGCTTCGCGAGCTCTCGGCATGGTTGAGTGGCTTGAAGGAGGTTTGGACAAGCCCGGAGTCTCATCAACGTCTTCACCATCGAGTCCATATGGAATCGTACACCCGCGAGCAAAAGATATCTGGATCCCTGCGCCGAGTTCCGCCTACAGCGAAGAAAAGCCCTTCTACGTAGCAAGATTTGTCGTACCAGTCGAGCTTCCGGGCGGTTTTTTCTTCGCCCCTACCTTCCACAGCTGTCTTATCAGCCGCTTCTACACGCTTACAATACGTCTATCACTAGGCCTGCCTCACGCGTCGATGGGCGTGTCGATACCGCTGGAGATGAAACCGAACTCAGGCATCTTTGAGCAAGAACAATGTAGGCGATGCACTGATGTTGCTTACATGGGTGCCAGGGGCAATTTTGGAAACGCGTCAAACCTTGAAGGAGCCTACAATCTGCCACATTCTTCCACGCGGGTCTGTCAGTATCATGGAAGCGGTGAATACGCCATGGCTGGAGACATCCTTCCGCAATATTCAGACGCAGTATAGACGTTGGTATCAAGCTGGGGGCCATTATACGATGGTGCAAAACCACAGTGTCTCAGTCGAGAAAGAGTTGGCACATGGATTAACGTTACGGCAAGCTTACAACATGATGAGCTTTGGACTTGGGCTCGTTTCTCCGACTGAGATGCAGACGCTTCTATCTGAATGCAAACCCTACGCCTTCACAAAACTTGTGTCTTCCGGACGGTAACGGTCAGCTCCAGATCTATGTAAGAGACATTTGAGTCGCCGAAAGTGCCTGTATGGGCTTCGTTGTGCACGCTGTGTGGCTCACCTAACATTACCCTGCATCAAAAAAGCCACGATTTATTCTTAGCCCCAGATCAATTGCGACAAGTCGAGACTGGAAGACGGTGGACAACCCGATGAATATGATTGAATGCAGAACGGCAAGCAGTTGAGTGCTTGGGTTATCAAGCAAGTCCTCACGATCGGAGCACAATTATCGATTGTTCCGACCGGTGGGATTCAATGTTACGTTATACGAAACAGTATATATCGCGCTGAATAGCAGCTACAGTAAATTTTTCTAAAAAATCACCATCACAAGGGCAACCGCCGCTCTTAAATAACATTACACAACGGCTTTGGAGAAGGCATCGTGTATGTCGTGAAGGTCTTAGCGGTTGATACTTGAAGCCAATTCAACAAGCCGCAAGGCATCAACTTGCGCGTCACACCTGGGTGGAAAGAGAGCAAAATCGACCTTCTGTTTCTTGTGGAATGTGAGTCAAGCGACAAAACCTTTAATTCTCGGGTGCACCTGTCCCAAGAGTGGGAGAATGGCTATGGAACAGATCAAGAGTCAGACGCTTCCAGCAAAAGGTGAGTCACAAACCTGTTAGTGCTTGCGTAGCACTGATATCATCAAATTGACACCGACTCATGAGCCATTATCCGTTAACTTCCTAAGACGCTCCCTGTCTGTTGTCATAGCCGACGCCCAATTACTTCGGGCGAGCTCAAATGTATCCGAAATTCGACTGTAACCGATTCCACCCAATTGGCCCACAGGACGAAGCACGTCCAGACTGAGGTGTTTTCGATCGTCATCAATGGCGTCTTCGCGGGCCCAGAAGCGTGTTGCTTCAATAATTGCCAGTTTCCCATGGTTCCCTGAGGACGGACGTGAGGTCTTGTACTCAACTGTGTCGATCAACCGCCCCTCGATGGAGAAAACCGATTCCTGAACTCGAGGAGGCTTGACGGTGGTGCACGGCATTTGGTGTAGGCCAGAGAGCGGCCATTCGGAAACACCATAAGGAGAATCGAGCGAGGTCGCGTTGACTGCTTCTATCATATGTTCCGAAACAATGTTCAGGCAGCACTCCCCCGTCTCTTCAAGATTGCGAAGTGTATCCTTTGGTCGCCCTGGTCGGCCGGAGAATCCTACAACAAAGACTGGAGGATCATGGTCGACGACTTGGAAATAGCTGAAGGGCGCAAGGTTATGCTCTCCTCTTTTCGAGATGGTGCTGATGAAACCAATAGGTCGGGGCACGATGCCCGACACAAGTAAAGAGTAGTTGCTGAACATGGGCCTTCCATCTTCGAAAGGGTCGATCTCAACGTGTCTTGCGGCACAAGGTATTCCGTTGTCGTTAGCACCATGTCCAAAAGTCCAATCTGGCTTTGGGTTCTCGGTCACACAGATGGGCGCAGCTGGTTTCCAGGCTGACTTCGGGCCGGGGACCCCACCGAGGGAACTGTAGTCGACAGGTGGCGACGATGCCGCCGTCCGAGACGCCATGTTTCTGTTAAGTGCTTTGACAGGGCGAAATTTGGGACTGTTCAAAAAAGGTGGCGTCAGAGAGAGACAGTTGCGATAGCAGATGAGAATGGAAATGCTGACCCTTGTGTGTTCCACGTCAGAACCTGTAAACGGCTTGGTAGTCTAGAGGACGCCATTCGGGTAGCGATAGATTAGGATGGCCATAAGGTTTTGCGGCTGGATGTACGGTGTTAAGGAGAAGGAGAGGAAGAGAAAGAGTAGGCCGAACAAGTGGCGCGTCGGCCAGCCTTGTGCCAGCCCCTACAGTTCGGAGTACGCTGAAGCAAAGCTTATTACGCCGACATGCACGCAAGGGTCACTCTGTCTCCGCCATTATGTCTTCCCGAGCTGACATACCTTCAGCCCCGGACTCCGCTGACCGCTCTGAGAAGGCCGTCTGCGCCCACAGCTACGGAGATTAATCCTGGGCTATATCTCCGGGAGCTGCTTGGAATTTGAAACCGATCGGTCTCGTACATGATTCCCATTGAGACTATTCGTGAAAGACTGCCTACTGAGGCTGTAAATCGTCTTATTTGTACTGTGTGAACATGTTGTCCTTGGCAATTAGCGTACTTCCAGTAATTTAGGCGGACAATCAACATTGCTTCTTCTCGAAGCATCTTCATGTTTGCCACAAATCGATGTAATTGGCCCCTTTTCGATCCGGCCTCGGGAGCGACAAGGAGACAAAGGCCGATCGACAGGCCATGACTGTCCACAATCGCATAGCATGCATCTGCCTGTGCCTCGTGCCACCTCGCTCCTTTCTTATCATATACATTCTATTGCTCTCTCATATAGATTTGCTACATATATACGCCACCTAAATGTGCCACCTATACTCCTCCCAGCCACATCCTCCCTGCCAACTCCACAACCTTGAATGCCACCCTCAGCCCCACCGAGAACCCGCATGCGACTCCCCAGCCCATCATGCACTTCGACGATCGCATCGAATCCTAGACCGTCTCGCAAGGCGCTGACATCCTCAGCGCAACCTCCATCTCCACTCCACGATTATCCGCGGTCGCTGTGTGATCCTCGATTTCTCTCCTGAGGACGAAACAGCCGTAACCGGTTCGCCACCCAACCGCGCCGTCGCCGACGCTCCCTCCCAATACAGATGTCTACAAGCGGCGCAACTCATTCGCCGCGACATCCTCACCTGCCGCACCGCTCTGCCAAAGGAAAAGGGAGGCACATGGTGCCACCAGCGCTGGGAGAACGACCGCCTGACCTCGAACCCGTTCGCACAAACGCCTCTGCCTAGCGACTGGGAAGTGTTCCCAACACACATTGCACCCGCCGTGATGTACCCCTCGCGCCGCTGTGGGATGTGGAATACGCGCGCGAAGCAGCTGCGGGCAATTTGACCGAAGCAGCTCAGCTGGCTTGCAAGTCCCAAGAAGCGGGGTTGGACAAAGTCGTGTGCGATTTGCGAGCGAAGCCGAGGCGGGCGTAGGGTTTAAAGGGCCTCTTGCAAGATCTAGAGGAGAAAGTATGACGCTGGCGTGGGAGGCTAAGCAAAGGCAATTGCAGAGCCAAGGCCTGATTGAGGGGACGGACAGCGAGGATGAAGAGGTTGTGTCTGTGGGGCGCAACGGGGCCTGAGCGATGAGAAAAAGCGGTTGGTCAAGAAAGAGCACACGTTGAAAAAGGACAAGTTCAAGAAGGACAAGTTCGTGTTCCAGAGTCATTGTGCAAGCTTCGGTCATGTGCTAATGCTGTTGGTGGCTTACGTGGACCGTCCACTTGCCTCTCTCATCTTTGCCTCTCTCGTCTTTGTTGGATCATTGCTGAACTCTATCCTCTTACGGGTATCATTATATACACGCCATCACAATCTACTACAGCCTCAAGACGTGGTATGTCAGCATAACAGCCGACGACGGGAAGCAATGGTTGGTCTGAAAGAGGATCCGGTGACAAGAAGACCCGGTCTTGTCAATAGCGAGCTTTCCCGGCTGCTTTGGGCTGTTGTATGCTGGGTATGAGCGACACGAATTGGATGAATATTGTCAGCACATGCTAGTAGCACTGGTTGAACGAAGACAGGCTGGCCCACCGAGTAGAACATAGACCATGCCATCACTCAGGAAACACTTGCTTTTTCCTCACGATGAAGTCTCTAAACCATCAAGAAGAAAGCAAGCAAGCATGCAAGTGGGAAGGATACGACAACTACCGGGCTCATTCATATATAAAGTGATCCGTGGGGTAGCGTAGAAGCGCAACACGAATTTCGACTTTCTTCGGCTTACATTGCTGTAATGTTCGCAACAATGATGCAATCAGACTCGAAATTACTACGCATAATCCCAAATACCTCATCTTCGTCACCGTCGATTTCCACGTCGACAGCTGTAGTGCGCGGCCTCCTCCGACCTCGCTTCGTCGCTGCGTTCTCTTCCGCCTGCCTCGCTATTTCTAACACTTCTTTTATACTGAACACAAACTTACCCTGTAACGCGACCCTTTTGCCCTTCCTCCGATTCTTAAGACTATGGAGAAGCTCTCGGCGCAGCACCATATTCTCGCTCTGGGTCATTTCAAATATGCGGGTCATCCGCTCTCCAAAACGCTTGGCTGGCGATGTTAAAGGACCAGGCTTCTGTAGCTCGGAATTGAACAACGCTGTCGCTTTTCTTACCTCTGTACCATCGGGCGGAGAGCTATTCAGCAGGGTGAGATCGAGACTTGCGGGGTCAACGGGTGTGTGGAGCGGCGAAGGTGTGGAAGCTGGTGGACGGTACTTGTCGGGTACCACGATCGGACTTAGGGGCTCCAAACCAGCGTTCCGCCACCCACTGTCAATGTTCACAGCAATAACCGCTTTCTCCCTCGGCCTGATGTATATCTAGATCCATTCCACACGAGACACCCGACCGGCGTCGAGTCGGGCTACAGCATCTATCTCCGCTGCGATGGCGCGTTTTAGCGGCGAGAAGACGCTCACGTCTAGAGGTTGTAATATATGTGAGCAACGAGGGGGCAGGATCAACAAGTCAAGTACGCCCTCCATACAGTACGCGATAACATAAGCCGTTATGTGGCTCCTGTGGCTGTCCATCATCAGGAGGCGGCGTGCCTACGGATCCTCCGGCCTCGTCTTTAGCTCGAAGACGAAAGTCATCCACTCGTACGCATAGCTGTCGGACGTCTAGCTACCGTTACTAGTTGAGAATCGCTAGTCGCGAGACATGTGGGCTGGTATCCAAGCTGTGTTGGCGTGCTGTGCTTTGAGGATGATCAGAAGCGGGATAACTGTACCTATAACGCTCACGCACTCGATGGCAGTTATCCACTCTTATCGTCCTACAATCACCTTCCGGCTGGACTTCTCCCGTACGCCATGATGCTCTTAATGACTAACTTGACCCGATAGCGAAGCCTGACTCGTCCATATTGTAGATGTATTCTGGCGGATAGCAGTAGGCTATTAGGAGCTGTATTATGGCATCGAACCAGGTCTCCAAAGCCTTACTACGGGTCGCATCATGTCTAGCGCGCTCTTTACGCCTAGTCCAGACGCTGAGGATGTCGGGATGCCAAGCCCTGAAGCGATCAATCTAGCGATCACCGATATGTCGCAAAGATGGTGGTGGTGTCCTCAAGAGCTGTAAGCGTCCACGCCTGGCCTCCTCCGCCATATCCATCGCTGAAGTAGGAGATGCAGGGAAGCCCGTGCTGGTTAAAAGTGTAGGCGATCGTACTAGAGTCTTCTCCTCGCCGGGCGAGAGAATCTGTTCAGATTCGTGAGCCTGCGAGCGTGAAGCCCGCCCGGCAAGGCGATACGACAGCGTGGATGGAGGGATGTAAACGCGTCCGCGGCAGCCCGGACTGGCCGATACATTCCTGATTTGTATGCTGCAGTGACATCTTGTATTCTAGGCTCCATTGGCGCGCTCTGGACTTGTGTCAGAGGATTCATTGTTGATGATGCAGGGGTAGGAAGTGATGGAAATTGATGATGATGATGATGATGATGATTCTCATTCAGGCTATGCACGGAGACCGTATGAGTCGTCCCTAAACACTGCCTAACATTACAATGAACAATGCCTTAGCACTCATATCCCGAGAGATTAGCCAACACCTCACTCGACCCTCTTGTCCGAAGAGCGAGACAGTCTGCCAGTCTGGTAAAGAAAACGGATGGAAGCTTTGACGACCTTCAGATCCGGCTTCCAACTCTCGCGTGGGCCATCCACCAATTTGCCCGTCCTTGCGTCCTTACGTCCGCTCCATCCTCCCAATAAGTACGAAGCGTCTCCCCACCTGTCGCCTGCTGCTTCCCGCAAGGCTCTGCGGGCTTCAGCATACAGATTGCAGCGCAACAGCACATGTAGCACTGTCTCGTCGCCGCGTCCGCACTCGCACGCCGGACTGTCTGCGAGCTTCTTCCTGAACAGACAGGCATTCAGCCCGCAGTGCTCTGTCCGAGCCTGCACAAGGATGGACGCCTCGTCGGAAGACAGCGCACCGTATCCGCGTAGGTCATGCGAGCTGGTCGCGCCAGTGATCCGCGCTTGACAGTTTTGGGGTAAACCGTTTGAGGACCGCCTGCTGCTCAGGACAAGGGTTGAGGTGGACTTGCTGATCGAACAAAAGGCTTCCCATAAGACCATGGACCTTCACAACAGTCCTGTATACACAATTTAAACGCTAACTTACGAACAAACATGACTTACCGTTGGTGTGTGTACATGATACCAAATGTTTCTTTGTTTGTGTTTGCAATCAGTGAACACTCAAACGAACAAACAATGTTCGTTCTTGTTCCACCCTGCTTCGATGTCATCGGCGTTGTAGGCAGTGTATGCAATGCCTTCAATACCCGCGTAGACTAGGTGCGACCTAGATGAAACCTCTGCTATACTCGACCAGTATATTCACGAGTTTCCTCCTAGTCTCCCTGGTGTCGAACACCTGGGCGTGGCCCAGACCATCAAACCACAAGACTTCAAGTCCGTTGTGCTCACGGGGCCCTGTCTTACATCCCCCCATCCTGACACTACTCTCTGCTTTGCCATCCGAGTGCCCTCGACCGTTCGCATCCGTCCCAAGCACAGGGTGTTGGCCAGTGCGCCGTGTTAAATAACGTCTCACGGCCTGCGCATCCACGATCTCATCCCGTTCCCCAAGGCTGACAGTCATGTTCATGCCACGCTTGGCGAGCTCTAGGATGCGGCCAGACCACAGTATGTTTTCGCTCCAAAAGAAATGTCGACCAAGCGTGTACGCTACTCCAGGGTCTTTCGAGCCGAAGAACCACAGTTGCCACTCTTTCGTGTACTTTGGCGGCCGTGCAGTGAAATTGTAAGCCACGTCAGGCATGTGAAGCAGAATTGTGACTGGATCGATAAGGAGAGTCGAAGAAACACGAGAGGCCAGCGGCTCGTGCGTGAGGATGTAAGTGCTCAATACGCTACCATAAGAGTGTGAAGCTAGCACGAATCGCTCAAAGTGATGCATGTCTAGAACTTGGGCAAGTTGCTCCAGATAATCAGATCGGTTGGGGATCGCATGTGTGAGACGGGAGGATATCTGGAGGATCTCAATGGCCAAGATACCGACTTGTCCGTCGCATTTGTTGTCGCAGTGGGAGTCCAAGGCGCGGCCTAATTCTTGAAGCAGATCAATGTTTGGGATCAAACCTACGCCGATGCCGTGAATGAAGAGAACGGGCAGGTGCGTTTTAGACGTGTGTGGACGCAGCCAGTACGACAGCTGCTTAGCTGGCGATCGCCTTGAGCTCGAGACAAGAATTGCTGGCCGAGGTGGGAAGACATCAACGCTCGTGGCACGGGTGCAGTGGAATTCGAAGCCAAGCCACAGCATACGGACATGCGTGACAATGTCGACCACCATGATCAACTAATCCCTCGTCAGTTTCAACCCTTTAAACCGAGTCACTGGATACAATCCAGACTTACGAGATACCACAATAAACTCCTACATTCCATCTCAATTGGGTCTAAGGTCAATCTCAATGCCTTCGTAAGCGGCTTGCCTTGTCCAAACCGCCTGCCCACTAGCTTCTCCAGTTCCTGTGTGTAATCCTCCAGCTCGTCTTCGTCCGTTGAGGTTGCTCTTGCATCGAAAAAGACCCAGTCTAGAAATTCTTTTAACTGGTCCCGCCCGATGTCCTCAATCTTCGCACCATGAAACCACCCACTAAGGTACTCCTCTGCGTTAGATATCTCACTTCTTACATCGTTGAACAAGGCCTTCCGCTCGTCTAAAGTCTTCGGCAGTGGATGGATCGCTTCTTTTTGTAAGTATGTACGGTACCAGAGAAAGAATAGGTAGAAGACTGTCTCCGCTAAGAACCAGTATTGGATCATAGTGAAAGAAGGCAGTTTGGCAAGCTCTTGGTAGTGTAGGAACGCTTTGCAAGCTAAAAGAGTGGTGTAAGTAGAGCAAGCTGGGGCGTAGAATTGAAGAGCAAAGATCGAAATGCGGGTGAGGCAGTATTCGAAGAGTGAATCATGGACCATCGTTGTTTGGATATTCATAACGTTAGTTATGTTGAGCAGTATCGCGGCTGTATGAGCGGAGAGAAGCAGCAGCAACAGCAAAGTTAGGATCATCTGCTTCAAAGCAACGGGACTTGGCTGGTAGGTCTTAGCCTTATCGCATAATGCAAGCGATTGATTGTGACAGCCCCAACCGCTCCACCAGGGTGTGGAAAGGAGCGCCAATGCAGCATCACATGCTATCAAGCCGGGCTTATATCCTTGTCGGAAGCGGTGCTGTTGCCGGAGACAGCGCCGGTGTTGCACTTTTGAAATCTTGTGAATGTCTGAACAGCTTTGGACAGCTGTGATTAGCTCTATGCGTGAGCCGTCATCGAGCGAAAGTCATTCCTTGGTAGCGTTGTACGGAGGGGCCTCTCATCCGAAGTCTCCTTCATATCTTCGCTGGATGAAGACTTCTCTGCCAGATACTAGCTTGACATTTCTCACGGACGACCCCGCACTCCCGCATCACTCTGGCAAGTCGTAGATTGCACTTTATATGTTTCGTCCTAGAGACAGATGAAATGACCGCTGCTGTGACATCCAGGATCCAGGAACAAGCAAATGGCCAGTCCCAGATGTCGTGCTGAGGTGCTCTACAGCTTGCGTATGCAGACTCAAGAGTCCGCATCTTTCACATGGCAGATACATATTGGTGAACGTCTCACCAAAAGCACCTCTCCCAACGCGGGGTCCAGAATTTATTTCTCTTTCCAATAAGGTGAGATCGTCGCAAAGCCCTGACATGTGCGCATCATGCTAGTCAGCTTCTCCTACTCTGAAAGAATTTCGGAAATGGTTCCCGCCTCAAAGGGATACCCAGCTGCGCCAAGGTTGCACAATGGAAACGAGACGCGTTCTACAAAAACACCAGCTACAGGCAATGTGGCTTACAGGCAATGCATAGCACGAAATGCGTCATATTTCTTAGCCTTGGAATGCGTCGCGGCTCAGTAAAATATTGGAACGATTTGTATGTAATCTAGCTTCAAGCTCTATCTGCACTATCTTGCACAAGTTTGGCTTCGGTGCGATTTGACGTCACCGCGTTGATCTCCGCGTCTTTCTAACAAATCCTATACCAATACTCGACCTGGAGATATTATGTATTCATTTTCCTTTAATCCTGCACTCAAACCCAGACCCTTCCGGCTGCCAATCTTCCCATCGATCTGCTTGCTCAAGCGCGATCCACCACTCTCATGTCCCCTCACATTGAGCTCCTGGCACCTGGTGAATTCCAGGGCGAGCTCGAAAAATTGCGCCAAGCACATGCGCGACTCGCGGGAACCAACACTGTTATGGATTTCTCTCAAAGTAGCAATTTTGCGACGCGCATTCCGGCTTCTTCCCTACTGATAGAACTGGGTCGCCATCCGGCGAGGGCGAGGCATTCCATCGGAGCGCGCAGGCGCATCTGACTTTAAGTTGCAAAAAGCGCGTCGCAAAAAAACTACCAAAGGTAGTATCCCTACCTATGTCTGCATGTCTTAGTGGAGCTGACGGCATACGCCGGTGGAGTGCGGTCATCGAAGGGCGCATCAAGAAACCGGTTCTACCGCAGTCAGCAAGCAGCAGACGTCTTGCGGCGTGCGCGCTGTCTAATGCAGCGCGATGGGTGACCCACGAGTTACGTCCTTTCACGTCCAAATTGTTTTCAGCCAGAAACACTGGACTCCTGAGTTTCAACAGTTGATTGAATACAACGACCGAGACAATAAGGACAGGCCTCTCGCTCCCCGAACAGGCATCCCAAGAGAACACCCCCAGCACCGCACATACTGCACAACCGCTCACCATGGCTGCAGACTGGGATCGCCAGTACCACGACGAGCCCGGCTCCGACGACGAACATCAAGATATCAACCGCCGCAAACAACAACTCGACTCCCGGCAAGAAGCAGATGGTGACCCCGAGCGCCAGCACGATCTGGAGCCCACAAAAAAGCGCACCTTCACTGAGCAAAAGAAGCTCGAGAACCTGATCGTTATGCAGCGCCGAGAAGAGGGCATGCAGACCAACTCCTCGCGCAGCTCCTCGCGCCGCGACCGGCGCAAGCGCGTCCAGAAAGCCCAGCAGGACGGCAAGTACATGCACACCTCGTCGCTCGATGATATCGAAGAGGTCGACGCCAGCATGGAGCCCATGGGCCAGCGGCCCTTCGAGCGCATTGGCCCTGACAGCACCAGCATGGACGGCCCCGTCACGCACGCTCGAGCCATGCGCGGCGAGATTCCCCTACGCGGCGGTGACCCCAGGCAGCCAAAGTACATTTCGGACGAGAAGAAGCAGACTATGGGCGGCGGTGGCGGCGGTGACCTGAAAGACAAGGACGGCTTGAAGCTGACCCTCGAAGCGAACCTGGACATTGAGATCGAGCTGAAAGCTTCTATCCGAGGCGATTTGACCTTGACCTTGTTGTAAGCACCCGTCTTTTTCAGTTTCCAACCCCCTTGTCCACGCCACCGCGACCCCAGACTCCACACCTCAGCCGTGCGTGCCGAAGGCAACCCCATCCAATTATAATTCGTGTGCTTTTTCACAAATACGACACAGTCAGTAACCTGAACTAGTGCGTAAGAAACGTCAAATGGGAGATGCGCCGACGATATCCACCTTTACACTCAACGAAACGCGGCATTCAACCCCATAAACCTTACTCGGCATCAGAATTGAGCTTACGGAGGATTTTTTCATTATTCAGTCAAGGAAGGAATCGGTCCGCTCGAAGTTCCACCACAAAAACACGAAGAAGGGCTTTGTATGATCTATACTGGAACAATTTTCTTAGTGGGGAGGCTTTCATTTTATTTTTGATTGATAGTGTATGCTTTCCCCAACTGGAGGGCAAAATACCAGGGCTGCCATTACATTACAAGATGTAACGTTGATTTTACATTACATATTACAATTGGCCTGCGACATTGACATTTACATCGCGATTGTGCTACATGTCGCAATGTCGCACGATGTAGCAGCTGTTCTCATGCAGAGCAGATATTGAGCCTTGTTGTGGAGATCCTGGCTTTCTGGTCTTTGAGGACGACTGTGAAACAACTTACGGGCCCTGTGATCTGCTATTATTGGCTTTTATCGCAATTGAGAGTGGATCTCATCATACTTTAAGTTTCAGATCCTGTAGACCCGACTTGCTTTAAGAACAACACGGGAATTTCCTTCGCACCGAAGGATATAGCCTGGAAACTCTCGGTAACGACATTTTGCCTACATGGTGAATCGCAGGTGCTGGATCCTTGTCGCCAGCGCCCAGCTATTCCAGGCTAGATCAACAGTAACTTACAGTTTTTGAGCTTTCGTTTGCCTAACTTCCGTGTTATTATCGCCCGCTTGAGATATCTCCGCCTCTTCATCATTAATTCCAGCTTCAAGATCAGGTTTACAGCAGATTTCTCAGACACATATTTGCGGAAATTTCTGCCAAGGCCACAGCGCAGCAGGTGCATCTGGTGTGCCGATGCCTCAGCGCGGTAGACTCGTTCTCGTAGCCTGTGAGTCGTGTAGAAGACGGAAAGCAAGAGTGATACCCCTTCCCTTGCGTTCTCACGCCGTCAACGACCTAACAAAGCCCAGTGCGATGGAGGAACGCCTACATGCCTCGCTTGCAATAGCAGGGGCGTCAAGTGCACATTGATCTCTCCGCCAGGTGTGAGTTGGACTTCTGTGCTGAAGACTGAGTTTTCGCAGCTCAAGACGAGCAATGCCCGTCTGGTAGATCTGTTTTGGCAGCTCAAGCACGCGAGTCCATCAGATGACAGACTTTGATCGAACAAATCGAATTCGAACAGAAAGTCCCCAGCCTACTGCTCCCTCATACATCTGACCAAGACGGGTTGTATCGCACGCCCGCGAACATCATTGGGCCGATAACGCTATCAAATCCTGCCGGACACAATCCCAGGAGACATCTTTCAGGAGAGAGAGAGAGAGAGAGAG